>JASAMV010005485.1:0-10415 GCA_030248065.1 Rhynchonema sp. JSB1_4
GTCTCCACTGTTGTAGCACAGCGCGTGGACAAGTATAAGATGTCCAAGGAAGCTGAGAAGGTGCGTTTTGAAACGTCAGTCATCCAGCTTGCTGCGCGCGCATAACACACAAAACCATCAATACTGCAGCTATTCACCGCACGTCATATAAACGCGCTATGCTTGCACAGCGGAAACAACACCACAAATTTACAATAATATACAAAAACACACCTGAACATGAAGAGTCAGTCAACGTCAACCACCCAAAGTTGCCGATCCCAGTACAGTCCCAGGCTAAGTCGAGCTCGCGGGCGAGTGTTGCTGCGACACACTCAATGTCTGCAACGGCACGTATTCGGCCATTGTGGCAGCGTAGTCCGGCGGTGGCTCGCTGGTCAGTTCGGCCACTGCACCCACTGACAATTCCTCACAGCTGTCCAGTTGCGATTGTTGACAGACAGCAGCTGTGGCTGGATTCGGCTCGTTCACCTGTATTGTATGCCGTAAGTCATTGCGACTAGCTAGATCACACCGGAAGTGGGCAGAAACCTCGCATTTGGTTCATGATTCTTGCGATTCACATTCTTGAGATTATGTTTAACTCATTTACTTCAGTAATTTAGCAAACTGCACTTTTGTCCAAGATGCACGATTACAGAGGATACCGAACTTACACACTCCGATCTCTGCGAATACGAAGGACCTCAATGAGACATGACGTCAGAAGCTTTCCTTATTTGAAAATATTGGGTTTGATGCGCTATTCCAAACATAAACAACAATGTTGAAGCAGTTCACATATTTGCAGGATGACGAAAACATTTTGCACTGTGAAAGTCGGCAATGAAACGTTACTTTGCACTCATTTCATGCAGGTCCTGTCGAGAGTTGCACACGTGACCGAGCATTTCACCCAATCTATAGCCGACATCACACGAGCTATGCCAGTGCCCACCCACCCACCTCCACAATCACATTCAATTGTCTGGGCGCAGTGGCTGGCGCGCGCAGTACTGTTGGTTGCGGGATGTTGTTGTCTTGCAGCATCATACGGTACATTTGCAGTTCGCATTCTTGCTGCAAAACGAATGAATAAAATATATTTTTGGCGACACAATTGTCACATTTCGTTTGCATCTTGATTCTGAACCTGCAGAAGTTCATTTCACCCTAAGGACTGTCATAATACGTAAAACATGCGCTTTATTATCCGAATTCGTGCTCAATTTGGATCTGAGGAAAGCCTTATCCTATTTATAGGCCTGGGTCAAAACAGTCAGTCAGATCCGTCTCCACCCATCATAGTGGATGCGCGAGTGCTTCAAAAAAAAACAACGAAAAAAATGAATGTAATCGATAATAAACAATACCTGCAGACAGTACTCCCTCAATTTAGCCACCTCGCGTTCGAGTGCCCTTCGCGCGCGACGCTCTTTGGCTGTGCGTCGTTCGGCGTCGACTTTCACCACCTTCACCATACCTGTGTGAATCCAATGACGGTTGTTCAATTCAATGCATTCACAACAACTGCGCTGGTTTTACACTGGCCTTGCAATTCGCAACAAGTGCCCAGAAGAACAGGCTATGTGACAAGTTGTTTTTTAGTGCTGCCGTGGGCCGTGATGCCCCGTCACTGTACGGCCCGTTCTTAAACGTTGCGAGCACTTCGGTATAATGTATACATGTTGCCCCATTCAATTCGGTATCGGCATACGCGTGATTCTCAGTGCAAACGAACCTTCGAACAATTTGTGCACCCTCCACAATCTCAATCCAATTATGAACGCGGCGCCCTTCGCATTTTGATCAGCGTGACCGAGATAGACGGCCACTCCGATAGTTAGCAGGATAAGCGCAGCATCACACATTTCACAGCGATGTTTGAAGAATCTGGGATAAATAATGGCCGATGCAAGCATTGATTCTCATTTCATCAAAAGATGCTTGAGAGCGCAGCATGCGAAGAATCTTTGTTGGCCTAAAAATGGGAACGACGCCAGAACGTGTTGTCGATTGGACAAGACAGCGGAGGATTAATTTGCAGTCCTGTTTACGCCTACGCCGAAGTCCAATACCAGCATCAGTGTCGTCGTACAAAAAGAAAAGCACAGAGAAATAACAGATACAAAAGCTACATCTGCAACACCCCCTATATGAGATCTAGATACACACACATAGACCGAAACTACAACCCGTTTTCAAGCCCCGTTGATTGGATGAGATAGGCACGCCGGCACCCCCCCTCGCCGGGACGTCTTTTTAAGAAGAGGACACCTTGAGCCACGATGAGTGTGGTGCTCCTCTCCCCCCCCTCCACAGCACAACAAAAACCAAGTCACGAGAGGAACGACAAGTCAACCAACCCACCTCCGGTCCTTTAAGTTATCGTCCCCCCCCACCCAACCAACAAAAACAACAACCACCAACCACACAAAAAAAACACACACCACACCCACCACAAAGCCAACAAAGCGAGCGTGGCCAGCACCCCCCACCCGATCGGCGCGAGCGAAACGAAATAAAACAAGCGGGACGGGAGACAGAACAGAGCAGGCGATTGGATTGAAAGGAATAAGACGGAGGCGGACAAGCAGGTCGATGATGGACACGCACATGGTGGATGCAATCATCGATAGGATGAACACCTGTAAGAAACATGACAATTCACAACACCGTATTGTCGGGAACAGAAGCCCGAAATGGGCTTCTATTACAGTCGAACTTCGCTATAGGCGTGGGTATAAAAAACACAGACACCGCAACCAAAAACACAATACCATTACTCTACAACTACTAAAAAGGAAAAGGAAAAAAAACGGTTGGAAACACAAAGGAAGTACGGGCCGGGAACCGCAACGAGAGCGACCAAACAAGACCAAAAAAAACGTTCAAATCACTACTGTGACGTTTCACGCAAGCACACAATCGCATCAAACTTCAATTCGTCGCGCACTACGCACGCCACGTCCATAACCTGGCATTTCATCGAGTGCAACGCACTGTCGGCCCTCATGCGCCACAGTCGCGCCCGATTGATGACGCGCGGCGGTGGCGTTTTGTCCGACACTCGGTCCGACTCGGACGTCAGCCAACGCGAGCCCGCACCGCCGCAGTAGCCCACCACAATCATACGGTCGCTGTCACCGCCACCTGTAGACCATGAAAGTGCAGTGAACGAGCACATTTCATCAGGAACTAGGAAAAAAGAGCCTAAACGGCTTACGGAATTAGGCAACATCCGTAACTAAACCTACCCTAGACTTCTGACGGTACAAATGGAAGAAACAAGCATTACCATATACTTCTAACGGTACAATGGGGAGAAACAAGTCTAACCGTATGCTTATGACGGTACAATGGGGAGAAACAAGGATTATCGAGCAACAGTTATGCGGTCCGACCACGTGATGTAGAAAAAATGGCGTTGCATAGTTCCGGCGCCCGCTCGGTGTTCGGCACCCCATCCGTTTTTTGCCCATTTCCGTTTTCATCTTCTTTCAGTACCATTTTTTAGTAACAGAACACAATCTTCGAGCGCAATTACACACCTTTCATTTTACTTCTTATCATTAGTCAGTGTGAGAAACAAGTGCTGTATGATTTCACCCGCCACATAATCCCACAATAGCACCCATTATCACATTTACTATGTATATTAGGTCTTATTATCCCGATTCTTATGCAACTTCACGGAATCGATTTGTTCAACTCGCTAATAATCATCAGTTGGCTTTTGTCTTTTTGGACAAGCTAATTCGTTCGTATGAATAAGATGCGGCTTGTCAGACCAGACAAGAAAAGCACAAAATCCCTGGCTATTAAATAACACACACGGCTTAGCGTTGGGTTGAACACACGGTTTCACAAAGCAACCCTTGTTGACACTTTCCTCTTTTCATTTTCATATCATAGTTTTCCATCAGGTAACAGACAAGCACAAATGTAAGTGCAAGTGCACACAAATGTTCTGCGCTGTTGTACGAAGTTTTGACTAACCCCCAATGTAACACGGCACTATGCATTTACGCCTCCCCCGAGCGGGCGCCGGAACTATGCAACGCCATTTTTTCTACATCACGTGGTCGGACCGCATAACTGTTGCTCGATAATCCTTGTTTCTCCCCATTGTACCGTCATAAGCATACGGTTAGACTTGTTTCTCCCCATTGTACCGTTAGAAGTATATGGTAATGCTTGTTTCTTCCATTTGTACCGTCAGAAGTCTAGGGTACGTTTAGTTACGGATGTTGCCTAATTCCGTAAGCCGTTTAGGCTCTTTTTTCCTAGTTTCTCCCAGTTTTAGGGCGCAGCGCCACCAACCACATTCGTTACACTCAACCACATAGTCACTATATTCACTGCGTTCTGTTGCAACAACGTACATACATGTTTTTACATATTGTACATGTACATGACCATATTCTGCGGTGAGCCGTTAACGTTTGCATGACACTCACTCACTGTTGTACACGTAGAAATTCAAATTCTGCCAAAAGTCACGTTATGTAAGGCCAGCAGCGTAGTTTGACATAATACTGTTGCAACGACGTAAATACATATTTTTACATATTGTACATCACATCACCGTATTGTCCGGTGAACCGTTAACATTTGCATGACGTTCACTCATTTGTCTCTACGCCGACATTCAAATTATGTCGAAAGACACGTTCTGTAAGGCCAACAACATAGTTTGATTGCCATAATAATTCTGCTGGAACAACGTCCGTGTACGTAGCCATATTCTGCGGCAAGCCGTTAACGTTTGTATGATAGTCGCTCCTTATTCTATACATAGAAATACAAATTCGGCGATGTGTGAAAGTCACGTTGTGTACGACCAACAGCCTAGTTTGACATAAAATGGTTCGGACTGTAGCAAGTACCTTAGGCGGTGGGGCCAATGATAATGATAGCGATGTTTTGACTGGCATGCAGGTGCGCATATACCTCATTGCGCGTGTCACAGCGGGATATTGTCATTGTCCTTGAGGGACGATATTGTCATAGTGTCACATTTGTGTGCTTTCACAAATTTTCTGATTCAACACGCAAACGACACAAAAAATTGCGCACTGTACTGACGGCACGCATAAGTGAATTTCATGGTGCGGTAACGAAAATATCTTCGTGACCTGGCAGACAGTAAAATACACTGTACCACAGATCAGCGTTCATCAGTCCCAACACACAACACCTCAACAACGACACCATCACGTCAGCACTAAACATCGATTATCGACAACAAGGCGGTTCACCCCAACCAGTTCAATATGTATCCACGTACTTCGCCGGTATCGAATTCGAAGGGTCTTATGCAAATACCAAATTCGAACACGTTATCGAATTTCGCACAAGACGCGACCAACAACTGGTTCGCAAATTTCTTCACCAATAATCCTAAAACCCCACGCAATCCCCCACAATAAAAAGTATCTAATTCCATTTCAGGCCCTCGCACAACACTTGTTTGTGTCAACATCGGGCGCTCAATTTACACTCGAACCGTGTCTCCCGCGCAATCTCGAAGCACTACAAACAAGAATCATACTGATTAGTGGACCACAAGTAGCCGAAACACCTGACTCACAAATCTGGGCTATTTTCTCGCAGTTTGGCACGGTTTGCACAATTTCTATTACATTCATTTTTTTATCAAACAAGCACCCCAACCCTGTTCTGACAGTCACACGGATCTCAAGCTCACCATACCGACCCAATAACCCGAATTTCCGACCAAACCAGTCTGCGTGAAAGTTGCTGAAATGCTGCTCGAGCGTTAGAAATAAACTCAGTTACATCAATTCACGTACTATCAAAAGATATATGATCACACTAATGTACAATATGTAAAAACATGTATGTTCAATGCTTTATGAAGGTGCGCCACTATCGCTTTGCGATCACCATTGCGCTCTGGTATTATATTTCGAAAATCCATTTACAGATCTCCAGCAATACATGCATGTGTGTACTAATAAGCAGAGTTTAGCCAAAAAATCGCCATTTTTAATCTCAATTTATTATATTGTATATCAAGCCCTTTCGACACAGCAAGTCCAACCCGATCTGATCTTCTAAGCTTACGGCCAAGACCTGTTCACGCATCTGACACTTTTCAGCTAGTCTCCGTATTGCGACCATCCAACAACATGCAGTACCATGCTCACAGAACAATCATTCAAATCGAATTCATGTCATCAGTCGACGCACACTTCATGTTGGAGTGCACTAACAACGAATACGGCGAGTTCGATGTCACTATTCACGGTGAACCAATGACGGTCAGTGCCAATACATTATAACTTACCCCAAAACCGTCAAGAAAATCGACTAAAAATACTTCACAATACTTTCAGTGGAAAGCTGAGCGCGTTCGTGACATGCGATTCCTCATCTTCCAGAATAAACAAGCCACCAGGACACATCCCTTCACTGGAAACTAATTCGCACAACGATAAAAAAATAAAATTGCTCAACTTTGAAAAACACCAGCTAATTTTGTTCTGTTCTCTTATACGTTGGCTGGTTTCAGCACGAGCAACTACTATTTCTTCGTTTTGTTATCATAATTTCATGAATAAATTGTGCTGCAAACAAACCACAACAACTAAAATTTACACTCTTTATATATTATTATATAATAATATAATATAATCTCAAATCACAACTATATAATGCACAACAGTAATTCATGCACATTCATAATGCACAAAAATTTCAGATCAGATAACAATCAATAGACTAGAAATTATAAAAAAATCCATAATTTTTAACCAACACAAAATGACAATGCACAGTAATAAAGTGCATGGACACTGCAAAATTTGGCTGTCGTAATGACAAATATTTGTCTAGTTATCAATGCTACTGGAGACAATAGATGTACACTGTTCCACGCTTGCAACAATCTTCACTTTGCACATAATCATTTGCCTTCTGTTTGTCATGGTTGGGCTTGTAAAAATTTTGTACCACGGATATTTGATAATCATCCACGTGAATCCATGCCCTAATATAGTAGTTGTACGCGTATGCCACGTAGTGTCGCAACGAACGATGGTAAACCTACGTTGCAACAATCAATAAATGTTTATGTTTAAAATAATCGATATATAAATGTTTAAATAAACACAAAATTACGCACCAAAACAGCTCGCAGCTCGAATGTCAATGGCATCAGTTGGTCATCAGTGGTCGGCAAAGAAATAAATCTGGGCACAACAACACGCGCCTCCGTAACGCCACTAATGATCTTCAGTTGTTGGTCGTACACAGCCCTGACAAAATATAACAGCATACAGATAAATCACCAATAAAGATAAAAATGTTTCAACAAATGTCACACCTGGACATCATAACAAACAGATGCTTGTAACATTCACCAATCCGCCTTGTCTCATCGATTTCGAAGCGACCACAAACGTCGCACTCTTGTTCGTTGGTTTGATGGGCAAACTGCGTTGCAATCAAATCCTAGACAAATATAAAAAGTGTAGGTATCGAACACAGCTGGTACCGGGCCGAGATTTTCAACTTTTGACTCGGACCAGATCTAGCCCAACCGGCATTACTCAAAAATTTTGAACTTTCATACCGGACCAGACCGAGCCGAGCCAAAGTATTGGTCAGTCGTGCCCGACCCAGGTTACCCGGCTCGATCCTAGTCCCTGGTGTCGAGAATCGACATAATCCCAAACCCCGCACCCTACTGCCAAAGTGTGCACATTCAATTCACGAACCTGTAATTCGACGCCATCCTGCGTGCCGGGCGCCACTGCAACACAAATTTCGGAGTCTTCTGTGCGAATAAACTCGTTCATTTTGTTTCCACAACACGCGCAGACACGCTGAGTGTGCACCACCATCTGAAAAACAAACGCAAACAAATTGTTGTTTCACATAGGTGCGTATGATCAAAAAATACAAAAATAATCACCTGATAAAACTTCGGATCTTCTGATGTCCGATACGTTTCAATCAGCAAAGGTTTCAGAACTTCCTGCCACAGTTCATCGGCGTCCTGTGCGTCGCTGTTTCTAAATCTAGGATGTCGCAACGCCAGCGCTTCCTCAAACAATAATAAATAAATTAACAACATTTAACAACACAAAATTACGGATTTAAACCACAACAACAAAAAATCACTAAAACCGTAACAAACCTTGAAGTGCAATAGGTCTACTTTGCCAACAGTCGTTTTGTCAAACAAATTCGTATTGTGCTCTGTCCCAACGTAGTAGCAATGTACAAGTATCTGATTCATCAGATTCCACATGTACCGATCTTCGGGCCTGAAACCAACACTGCATTATTTTGAAATTTAAAACAATACTTTTTAACATAAAAACATAATGTGCATTTCTTCCACAAACTTTGAATGACGATCAAGTGCCGACACGGCTGCAGGTGCCAACGCAATGAAACCATCACATGTAGAAATGCACTGCAGCATGCCATTCACGTAGCACGAGTTTCCGATATTGGTCAAACCGCGCGGATCGTCACACCCAATGAATCGTCCCGTAATCGGCACCGTTGTGCTACAGATCACTTATCATGAAGCAGTCTTATTATGATCGAAAAATCTGCGTCAAACCAACCAACCATTGTTCCATATCCGTAAAAACTGCTTCCCAATCGATGTTGGGATTGCTGGGATCATCGAAATATTCAGGATGTTTATGCCACATTTCTTGATAATAATCACATTCGTCCATCATTGCCTGTAAACCGAACTGAATATTAAAAAAAGTTCAAACCAGTACAATACTTTTTCACCAAGAATGCTTCACATAAAATTTTATATCGACTCAAGCAACAGTGTTTAACCAAGAATATCGATACAAAACTTTATTATATCGACATCAACCAGTGGTTTTTGACCAAGAATGCTCGATATGAAACTTTAACAACTAACATCGCCGAAAACAGTTGTTTTAACGTACATAAATATTTTTACATAACGTACATTAGTATATCTACACATGTTTGGCACTATGTAAATTAATGTAACATGATTAGTATTTTTTTCAGTCACAGATAACAGCATTAGGGTGCAATACGATAAACCGTACCGCATCGTCATCCTCACTGTCATCTGGTGTGTCAATATTACCATCACTCCGCACCCGAGGAGTCGCATATGTCGAGCGCACAGTTGTCTCACCAACCTTCAAATAAAAATGAATTTCGGGTTCTTTGAATGCCATACGAAACGTTAAGCAGTCCAAACCATACCGATTCATCCTCACTATTTGACGGCGTATCGATATTGCCACCCTTGCGCATCTGTGGAGTCGCTCTGTTCTTTAACACCCTCGGCATCAATCTATTTGTAATGCCACAATGTGCAGCGTCCTTCTTCGACAGCAGATGGAAACCGTAGGCTGTCTGCAAACAAAAAAACGATCTCTCCACACAACACCTTTGCTTCAACATGACACTCTTAATTACAAACTGCTAATTTGAATTTCTTTCCGCGTATATTCACTTTTAGCAATGAGTATTTTATCACGACAACTTCATATGAAATAATTTTTTATGTCCACCATCAAACGCCAATGTATCCGCACCTGCTTGGGATCCTCACAAAGCATGGGCAGCGGCGGGTCCAATGTTGCCCTCAATCGATTGTATTCCTTTAATGTTGCTTTGTGCGCCGTGATTCGATGGCAGTAGAGACGCAACAAGTGGACCCCATCAAGCGATCGGACGCGTGATAACGCCACGTAGACCATGCCATCACAGAACATACGATTGTCGGCACAAATGATCGCGTGATCGACCGACAACCCTGAAGCTCAACGAATCACCACATCTACACAGAAATTTCATTACAGAAATGCTTTTCGAAAATATCTAATCTCAAAACTTTCCACCTTAAAGCGCACCTTGACACTTGTGAACAGTCATTGCAAATGCTTCCACGAAAGGGAATTGAAATCTGGTAGCGTAGAGCCCACTCGCGACTTCGAACAAGCCAGTTACCCGTCGGCAATCGTACTCTTCACGAATGTTGTCGAACTTTATGCGTACAGTCGTCACGCCTTCGACGGGATCGGCAACCACCATCATCACTGTTCCAAGAGCGCCGTTGACAATTCCTAAACACATAATCACACTGGGGTATCGATGCCAACTTTAACACAACAAAGTCCAGCTTATTGACAACAAAAACACACCCCCTCGGGCGCCCCAATTACGCCGTATCATGACACGCGAGTTGACCATAATACGAACGAGCGCCGCCAAGCCACCCCTGTTGCTCACGCGCTCAGACGTGACCAATCGACTTTCCTTCCGTCCATATTTTGAACGCTGCTTGCATCTTGACGCCAGTGCCAACCGCTTCTGGGCCCTCTACACAAAAATTAATCGAGTTACCATTCATCTTTATGGACTACACTGACATTCTAGATTACGCTTTTCCA
>JASAMV010005490.1:0-11573 GCA_030248065.1 Rhynchonema sp. JSB1_4
CTCTCAGTCCAATTGCTGTCTTTTGTTGTTCTTGGTTCAGTTACGTATTGCTGTTCCTGAATTTTTTTGATTTCCCAACGACATCACTGTTTTCAGCCATCCACATCACAATTCGACGCGGGTGTCATGCGATTGCTGGCAAAAACGGCTGAGACGCACGCTGACCAGGGGTCACCAGCTCAGGAACATCTTCCGGATAGCAACCGCAAGCCGAAACCTTCTACTTTTGACGAAGTTGCACAAAGTGTCCGCGAAATTCAGACACCGTTCACGTTGAAGCGTGTTCTGGTGGCTGTCAAGCAATTGGCTATTATTGCCATATCGCAACCGCAGTCTGCCGAAAATATCATCGAATTGTTTCGGTTAGTTTTTTTCGAAATTGATTTAATTTTAATTTTCGGTGGAGTATGCGCGTAAATTTCCTTGATATTGGCGAAATTTATGCCAATGCGCATAACTTCTTTTTCTTGTTTTAGGTGCACGAAAAATCGTGGACTTTCTCTGTTTCGGAAATAAAGTGTCGATCGTTGTTAAAGGGAAGACAACATTATAGATTTTTCGGATCGGGCACCCTACTTTTATGGCATTTGCTGCAAGATCAAGTCTGAACAAACACATTTCAAAGAGACGATGACACCGAGCATTCTAATTTTTCACTGTGAAATTCACCTCCGAATGCAGCAGTTCCAGGAGAAGAATTCAGTTTGCTGTAGTCGCTCGGCTCCCTGAAAATCAGGCATCGAGCTCCAAAAGTGAGAGAACAAATGTTGAACGGAACTTTCAATCTTAGACCACCAGTGACGAGCGATTTATTTTCTTTTCTGTGATGATGGATGGCTAAATTTTATCACCAATTCTTAAATCTGCTGATAAACAATAAATTGCCCTCTTTGCGTTCATCCGCAGCGCACTTTCTGGTCATAGTTTTGTTCAGTGATCTACGCAATGTGTATTGACAGCGCCATGGCGCTTTGCCTGTCTTGGGTTTGGGCTGGCTTCGCCTTGTGTGCCAGTGCTGTGGCTGGGGGGAGGGGGTCCCCCAATAGCACCCTACCCCGCCCCGGCCTGGCAGTGTAGTTCCTGGTCCGGCGCAGCGGTTAGTGTACCTACCTCTTTTCCCGTGCGGCGGTTAGTGTTCCTCCTGGGGGAGAAGGGGGGGGGGAAGAGCCAAATTCAGGAAAAAGTCACTTTTTGAGGTAGAGAATTTAACCAGGGATTTTGTCCCTTTTTTGGAAAAAATTCTCCGTGGAGAAGGGTATTTTGGCGACTTTTGACGACATCGATCTATACTTGCGGGCCGGAAAAAAAACCGTTTTTTTTCCGGAAAAAAACCGAAAAAAAAACCGTTTTTTTTCCGAGGCCCGGAAAAATGCGTTTTTTATTTTCCGGAAATTTTTCCAAGTGGCAACTTTTGAAAAAAACGGTTTTTTTTCCAAAAATTTCCGAAATATTTTCAAAGGTTGCGAAAGGATGTTGTCAAAACCAATGTAAATCAGTATTAAACAGTTCAAAATGAGCACTTTTTAATCTCCAAGTGCATTTTTCATGCCTCGTCTCCATTTCCCGACGAAAAAAATACTCCAAAATAGGCGTTTTTGTACCATGGGTATCCTTAAGTACTGGAAAAATATTGGAAAAAAAGACGGTTTTTTTTCCGGAAAAAAAACGGTTTTTTTCCAAAAATATATTTTGCGGAAAAATACGCAAGTATACATCGATCTAAAAAATCACCCATTTTAGGCCTAAAAATGTCCATTTTAGGCCTAAAAATTGCTATTTTGGGCAACAATTCGAGGCGGTCAGTGTACTAGTGTACATTGGTCGCGGCGGTTAGTGTACCTTAGGTGGGACCCCCCTCCCCCCCAGGAACTACACTGCGGTCTCGGGTACACACTTCCTCACCCGCCCCGCTCTGGTAGCCGATGCCGCCCGATTTTTGCCCTAAAAATGCCCATTTTTTTGGTCAAAAAATGCCCAAATTTGAGCGAAAACCCTTCAAGGTGAAAAAAATACACACACTACGCGCGATTTTTGTACTTTAAAGCACAAAATGGCACCCCACCTGCCCCAAAAAATCTTCCCCCCATTCCCCCAGTCAGTGTAGTTCCTGGTCCGGCGCGGCGGTTAGTGGGGGGGTGGTACCCTACCCCTTTTCCGTGGCCTTTTTGGGGTTCGTGATTTTTTCCTCCCTGCAAAAAAAAAAAAATTTTTTTTTTTTGCCCCCGGACGGGGGGAAAAGACCCGAATTCAGGAAAAAGTCATTACTTTTTGAGGTAGAAAATTTGACCGATTTTTGGCCCTTTTTGGAAAAAATTTCTCCTATAAAAAGAAAATTAGGTATTTTGGCGACTTTTGATATTCCAACATCTTAAGCACCTAAAAATCATCATTTTAGGCCTAAAAATGCCCATTTTAGGCCTAAAATTGCCTATTTTATCCAAAAATTGAGGCGGTTTATTAGTGTACCTGAGCGAAGCGGGCGGTCTATTTTTTTTTTTTTTTTTTTTTTTTTTTTTTATAAAAAAAAGTGTAGTCGCCTTCGTCGCAGCAGGTTAGTGTCAAGACCTTGGGAGGGTCCCCCCCCCCCCCCCCCCCCCAGGAACTACACTTGCCGCGCCGAGTGGCAGTGGCAGGCCCATGTGTGGGAAGTAAGTATGATGCGGGGTTGGGACCGGATGCGTGAGAGGTATGATTTTGGTCACCCAGAAAGGCAAATAACACCGTTTTTGTGATACAATTTTGGCCAAAAAATGAGATAAAAATAGTACTTTTCCGAATTTTCGCCGAAAATCGCCTAAAAATGTCGGGTATAATAGGTAGTATGCGAATTTTTGGGAGAATGAGGTCGAAAAACAACGATTTTTGCTTTAAAAAGGTATAAAATTGCTTTGTGAGAGGTATGATTTGGAGTTGTGAGAGGTAAGTACTCAACCCCCCCAACCCCCTAGGGTTTTGTGGTGGGTAAAGTACTGAGAGGGGTAACCCCAACCCCCCTGCCACTACTATGCTCCCCCCATACCGGATTTCCAGCCCCCAAGATTCCAGGTACACTCAGTGAGTTCCTGGTCCGGAGGGGAGAGAACGGACCCCCGTTTTTTTCGAGGGGAGATAGTGTACTCCCGAAGGGGAAGGGGGGAGAGACCCAAATTCAGAAAAAAGTCACCTTTTGTGGCAGAAAATTTGACCTATTTTTGCCCCTTTTTGGAAAAATTCTTCATAAAAACGGTATTTTGGCGACTTTTAGAAAACACTGAACAAAAAATTCACTATTTTTTGCCTAAAAATGCCCATTTTAGGCCTAAAATGCCTATTTTAGGCGAAAATTGGGGCGAGATAGCGGATTTTGCATCTGTTCATATTATCCACATGCGCACATAACAAGCATGCAGGCAGGCAGCAGATCTCCTTTGCCGCGTGCACACTGTTGGCGGTCGTGTGTGGGTGGGTGGGTGACTTCATGCGGTTGTATTTTTTTATTAATACATTTGCGCACCCAAGTATCTTTGCAAAAGTTGCAGTAAAATGCCTTGGGAACATGAAACCGCTATCCGCTTTTCATTCGACCACAATCCGTTAAGAACTTTTTTCGCTTGAGCATTGACCAAAACTTGGGAAAAAATTTTTTCTTCGAATGTAACTTTTTGAGTCACCCTGTGCAGCCATTTAGCAAACGTTGGTCAGAAAGCTTCTGCTGGAGCCTAGAATGCGAATGTTTTTTTAAATTTTTCAAAACGGTTCATGCTAGTCCAAGTTATGACGTTTTCAATTTTTTTTGTCCGGGTGCGAAATGGGTGCGCAGGTGGAATATACAAAAATGGTCATATCTCAGAAAATAAGCTGAGTTGAGCCGAAAAAATTGGTTGGCTTAGCTAACTTATCAAGCACGTTAATTTGGCAACTCAAACTCAAAAAACCTTATTTTGCCTCAACCCCGTTTGTATAGCGGTCGAACTTCTCAGGCAAACCGTCTTCAGTGAAACGCTTTAATGGTTCAACGGTCAAGAAATTTTTTTAGCCATTTTCTACCAAGACAACACATTTTCATATTTTTTCCGCGAAAAATAAATGGCCGGTAATTTTTCCGGTAACTTATTTTGGAAATTTTTCTTTCGCCGCCAAAAAACGGTTTTTTTCGTTCTTTTGTCAGGAAAAAACGATTTTTTTTCACGGTGGGCACAATGTTTTGCCCCCCCCCAGCTCGGCCGGTACCGCAGGTTGCTTGCCGCCCCACATTTTTGGTGGACAAAGCAGGTTGCCACTCCGCCTGCCTGCCCTGACTGGAGAGGAGGTGGATGGATGCAACAGTGCTGTGGCTACGTTGGCGGGACGGGTTATGGTACATAGCAGGTGCAAAATCCGCTATCTCGCCCAATTTTTGCCTAAAATAGGCATTTTAGGCCTAAAATGGGCATTTTTAGGCAAAAAAGCGGTAATTTTCTGTTCAGTGTTCTCAAAAGTCGCCAAAATACCGTTTTTATGAAGAATTTTTCCAAAAAGGGGCAAAAATAGGTCAAATTTTCTGCCACAAAAGGTGACTTTTTTCTGAATTTGGGTCTCTCCCCCCTTCCCCCCTCGGGAGTACACTATCTCCCCCTCGAAAAAAACGGGGGGGGGTCCGTTATCTCCCCCTCCGGACCAGGAACTCACTGAGTGTACCTGGAATCTTGGGGGCTGGAAATCCGGTATGGGGGGAGCATAGTAGTGGCAGGGGGGTTGGGGTTACCCCTCTCAGTACTTTACCCACCACAAAACCCGAGGGGGGTTGGGGGGGTTGAGTACTTACCTCTCACAACTCCAAATCATACCTCTCACAAGCAATTTTATACCTTTTTAAGGCAAAAATCGTTGTTTTTCGACCTCATTCTCCCAAAAATCGCACCCACCCATTATACCTATTTTTAGGCGATTTTCGGCGAAAATTCGGGAAAAGTACTATTTTTATCTCATTTTTTGGCCAAAATTGTATCACAAAAACGGTGTTATTTGCCTTTCTGGGTGACCAAAATCATACCTCTCACGCATCCGGTCCCAACCCCGCATCATACTTACTTCCCACACATGGGCCTGCCACTGCACTGGGGGCAGTGTAGTTCCTGGGGGGGAGGGGGGGGGGTCCCCCCCCTAAGGTACACTAACCGCCGCGACCAAGGTACACTAGTACACTAACCGCCGCGCCAGGTACACTAACCGCCTCAATTTTTGGATAAAATAGGCAATTTTAGGCCTAAAATGGGCATTTTTAGGCCTAAAATGGATGATTTTTAGGTCGATGTTGTCAAAAGTCGCCAAAATACCCTTTTTATGGAGAAATTTTTCCAAAAAGGGCCAAAAATCGGTCAAATTTTCTACCTCAAAAAGTGACTTTTTCCTGAATTTGGGTCTTTTCCCCCCAGGGAGGTACACTAACCGCCGCACGGAAAAAAGGGGTAGGTACACTAACCGCCGCGCCGGACCAGGAACTACACTGACTGGGGGGAATGGGGGGAAGATTTTTTGGGGCAGGTGGGGTGCCATTTTGTGCTTTAAAGTACAAAAATCGCGCGTAGCGCGCGATTTTTTTCACCTTGAAGGGTTTTCGGTCGAAATTTGGGCATTTTTTGACCAAAAAAATGGGCATTTTGAGGGCAAAAATCGGGGCGGGCACGGTACCAGAGCGGGGCGGGTAGGAAGTGGTGTACCAGACCGCAGTGTAGTTCCTGGGGGGAGGGGGGTCCCACCTAAGGTACACTAACCGCCGCGACCAATGTACACTAGTACACTAACCGCCTCAATTGTTGCCCAAAATAGGAATTTTTAGGCCTAAAATGGACATTTTTAGGCCTAAAATGGGTGATTTTTAGATCGATGTATACTTGCGTATTTTTCCGCAAAATATATTTTTGGAAAAAAAACCGTTTTTTTTCCGGAAAAAAAACCGTTTTTTTTCCAAATATTTTTCCAGTACTTAAGGATACCCATGGTACAAAAACGCCTATTTTGGAGAAAATTTTGTCGGGAAATGGACTGAAACAGGCTAAAAATGCACTTGGAGATTAAAAAGTGCTCATTTTGAACTGTTTAGCACCGATTTACATTGGTTTTGACAACATCCTTTCGCAACCTTTGAAAATATTTCGGAAATTTTTGGAAAAAAAACCGTTTTTTTTCCAAAAGTTGCCACTTGGAAAAATTTCCGGAAAAATAAAAACGTATTTTTCCGGGCCTCGGAAAAAAAACGGTTTTTTTTCGGTTTTTTTTTCCGGAAAAAAAACGGTTTTTTTTCCGGCCCGCAAGTATAGATCGATGTTGTCAAAAGTCGCCAAAATACCCTTTTTATGGAGAATTTTTTCCAAAAAAGGGACAAAAATCGGTCAAATTCTCTACCTCAAAAAGTGACTTTTTCCTGAATTTGGCTCTTCCCCCCCCCCCCTTCTCCCCCAGGGAGGAACACTAACCGCCGCACGGAAAAAAGAGGTAGGTACACTAACCGCCGCGCCGGACCAGGAACTACACTGCCAGGCCGGGGCGGGTAGGGTGCTATTGGGGGGACCCCCTCCCCCCAGCCACAGCACTGGGATACAAGGCGAAGCCAGCCCAAACCCAAGACAGGCAAAGCGCCATGGCGCTGTCAATACACATTGCGTAGATCACTGAACAAAATCATGACCAGAAAGTGCGCTGCGGATGAACGCAAAGAGGGCAATTTATTGTTTATCAGCACATAATTGGCCACAAAATTTAGCCATCCATCATCACAGAAAAGAAAAAATAAATCGCTCGTCACTGGTGGTCTAAGATTGAAAGTTCCGTTCAACATTTTGTTCTCTCACTTTTGGAGCTCGATGCCTGATTTTCAGGGAGCCGAGCGACTACAGCAAACTGAATTTCTCTCCTGAACTGCTGCATTCGGAGGTGAATTTCACATGAAAAATTAGAATGCTCGGTGTCATCGTCTCTTTGAAATGTGTTTGTTCAGACTTGATCTTGCAGCAAATGCCATAAAAGTAGGGTGCCCGATCCGAAAAATCTATAATGTCGCTTCCCCTTTAACAACGATCGACACTTTATTTCCGAAACAGAAGTCATGATTTTTCGTGCACCTAAAACAAGAAAGAAGTTATGCGCATTGGCATAAATTTCGCCAATATCAAGGAAATTTACGCGCATACTCCACCGAAAATTAAAATTAAATCAATTTCGAAAAAAACTAACCGAAACAATTCGATGATATTTTCGGCAGACTGCGGTTGCGATATGGCAATAATAGCCAATTGCTTGACAGCCACCAGAACACGCTTCAACGTGAACGGTGTCTGAATTTCGCGCACACTTTGTGCAACTTCGTCAAAAGTAGAAGGTTTCGGCTTGCGGTTGCTATCCGGAAGATGTTCCTGAGCTGGTGACCCCTGGTCAGCGTGCGTCTCAGCTGTTTTTGCCAGCAATCGCATGACACCCGCGTCGAATTGTGATGTGGATGGCTGAAAACAGTGATGTCGTTGGGAAATCAAAAAAATTCAGGACAACAGGATACCCCTGACCGAAAAAGGAGTGTATAGCAGTGTTTTATTTAGCAATTTTTATAATAATAGAGTAGTCTAAAGCTCAGGATACCACATACCAGAATAGCCGGTTAGGAGGGGGGAGCGGTTGGCCCCGAAAAGGTCAAGGCACCCCATGGAATGTTCTTACAATACCTTTAAAATGTGCATATTTGCAAGGGAATTTATAGAAAAGGCTACAGAGATAGTCACAAAACCACATTTTTGTGAGGGTGAAGCTTGCGGAAGCGCGCGATTTTTTTTAGCAAGTAAGAGTAAAAATATTTTTCGCTAATTTCTTGAGTTTTTAGGGCTCAGATACCATGGGGCAAGAACTCAGGATACCCCTGGCTGAAAATTCAGGATACCAACACCAGGAGAGGAGGGGGAGGGGAGAACCCCCTCCCAACCCCTCCCCTAACGACACCACTGGCTGAAAACACTGTATTGCTATTGTTTCACGTCATGACGGTGTTGTGTTAATTTTTGAACGTTAAATTCTTTCGTTTTATTTCATGCGCCACGCAAGCTGTTTGTTTCTCGAACGCGGAATTTGTCAATTTTTGCTCAGACCAGACTGTGCGAACAGCGTGCGAGGTATTTATGCTGATAAGCAACTCTATGATCGGTAACTAGCTATGCACGTTTTCAATAACTGAGGGCACAGATAGAATAAAAAACACGGTCTTTCCGTGCCCCAGACACCTTAAACACGTGACCGATTAAAAAAAATCATGTCAACTCACAGGGCTATTGACCGCATGATCGCCCAGCTCTGGTGGTTGTTCCACCAATTTGGCCGCGCCCGCGTCAGTCGAACACAATCTCAGCTGCACGCGCGGCATTGCCGATTGATGTTTCACAGCAGCGTAACGCCACGCACAAGCCAACGATCGCGCACACCCACGGCGAAACATTGTGCAGCTACTGCTGTGACTGTAACTGGAAGAATATGAAGCGAGCCCACGAGCGACTTTGAGGTCACATGATTTGACCAGGTGGTGTGTTCAGACCGACGATGACCTGGTGCACCGCCTGTCCCAATGAGAACTAGTCAAAACGGACAACGAAATAAAACGTTCATACAACAAATCACATTAGCGTAACAAGCAAGTTGAAAAATAACGTCGGCAAAATGATCAAAGTTCAAAGTACCATTCTGATCAGCAGATGATGCGATAAAGCGAACGCAATGACGCAAACAGACAGACTTCACCATGCATGAGCAATGATGTTTTATGCACACAATTATCAAACACCAGTGACTTTTTGAAAATCGCCAATAACTGACTTGACGTTAGGATAAGACAAAATTTGCGCGTTAATCCAATCAATCAAAACACGGCCAGTTTGCGTTTGTCAGTCCTGTGCGTCCGCTCGTTCACCAGTCTCGATCGTTGCGCTTCGCACGACTTCAGTTTGCCGCACACTCGCTGCAATTTCTCTCGCATCTTGTTCGCACTGATCTCGTCTCTAACGGCAGCCAGACGTTTCACACTTTCTTTGTAACGACGGGCTTCCTTGTTCAGTTGCTTGATTTCGTCGTCGAGTTTGAGAAGCTGGAACGTATGGGATGGTGTGATGCACACGCTTGGTGATCCAACCGATTCAGTTTTGCCATTGCATTGTAGATTTAATGCCACAAATTTCGGCCAGCGTTGCAGATATTTTTATCACGTGGTCTGGAACTGGAACGGCTTTCCCGCTGGTCGAAATCAGTGGCATTGCTACGACCTTGAAACATCATTGATACCAAAAGCGAAGGCGAGACGGAACCGTGCCGATGACTAAATTTGAATCACTTTAGTCACGGAATAGAAGCGACGCTTCAGCACAAAAAACCAAAAACACCTCACCGCCACATTCAGTCCCTTGTCAGTGGTGCTCTTCAACTCTTTGTGCGCTTCTTTTGGTTTCTGTTTTCGCTTCGAGCTGTTAGCCAAACGACGATTGAGAAATTTGAATATTCCGTTGTCCAGTTGCTCGCGCTGACGTTTCTCCCTGAACACGTGCGGAAAATGAAAACCGGCATAAATTCTCAACATCTACATTCGATTGGCGTTCTACCAACCGGAGTTCTTGTCTTCGTCTTTCCTGCTTCACTTTGTGATACAAATCTTTGGCGCCATATTTCGCACGAATCTCCATGCATCGGTCGAGTGATTTGCCTGAAGCCGCGCGAAAAACCAGTTAGGTACGTGACAAATGCTTTCATGCTAAACTTATGCAAAATCCAATGAGCAAGCGAGCCGAAAACGAAATCTTCAGGACCTTTAGGCATGATTTTCGGCTCGATCGGTTCCTTCATACCGCTGCTGTGCCTGCCCAGTCCTTCCCCAACTGTAAAGCCCATCTTTGCCAGCAGCTTGGAGCCGATACCCTGAAATAACATGATGACGTGATCAAAAGAACATCAAACCCAAATCATACATCAAATCAGATCAAGATGCAAGCAATCAGTTTTCGTTCAAACACAACCTTCGTGTGCCGTTCCCAGTCCCCAAATCCGGTGTCCACAACCCCGCTGCCTGCTTGCAGCACAAAATCAGGATTCGTGCTCGCATCACGCGAATGATCTTCAGAAATGTGATTGTCCGTGTGTGATGTCAAATCTGTAAACAAATCAACCTCAGATAAGTATTTGATCGGGATTGGTCACGTCACTCCAGAACATTTTTTTAACCAGGCCGGTGCCACTACATTCAAATTCGACCGGCATAAAAGGTGTAGCCAAACGGAACGTTTCCAGAAAGAAAAAAAACTCGCGAAACAATGAGACTAAATATACACAAAAACATCGATCACCTCCAAGTTCATTCTGATTCACTCTGACGAGCTTGTCAAAAGGCGCAGCCACTTCTTGGTCCGTCTCAACCAAACACACAGCCACTTGATATTTCTCGTCATCTATCGCGGTCACACGACCGAGTGACCAAAGCGCGTCGCCTTGCTCGCTCGTTTGGGCCAGATAAATTTGATTGGGTTCAGGCCGGAGGCTGGAAAAACTCATCCGTCCAGTAAAACTGATTAAGGCGATCGAAACTGTGCAAACATAAACTTTTGCCACGTACTCAGTTTCCGGGACTTCGTATTCAATCAGGTCGCCCAGTTTAACAATCGCTCCATGCGAATATCTGCATTGATTCGCTGGCTTTTCTGGTCCACATCAAAACATTAATTACCACAATAAAATATGGCACGCACCGGCATCGATCTCCATAATTGCATTTGTCGCTCAGAAAGAAGTGACACGGCTTCATGTCGCGGTACATCGGGTGGCAGTAGAGCACCTTCACCTGAATTTTTGGGAAAACCCCTTCATTTCAAGAAATACTGTACCTGAAGGATGCAAACTCGTCTGGGTTGTTCTCAAATTCACATCTATCTTCGCGCGAATTATTCAGAAAAATTTGAACGCGCCATTATGACATATTCTCTCACCTTTATCTCTGCCAGATCACAATCCATTGCATCCCCATCCAATTGTTCCAATCCCAACAGTTCCAGCACCACCGCAACGTGTGTGCGCAATCCGCCACAAACCGCGTGCCCGAAATCGTGTCCATAAGGGGCACGACATTGCATGCCGACCAATAGGTCCAACGCTGATGATAATGATGCGCCCTCTTCGGCTAGATCGCTGAAAGCAGCATTCAGACCAGTGTCAAATTTGTCGACCTGATCGGATATGTATCGGTCACTCTACTTGTGTTGAAACGTACTTTTCTGATTGATACATAGCATTTTCGTTTCAAACCGGCCTAAACTTTCTCTCTGGCGTTCGTTAAAATCCAGTCATGCACGTGACCAAGACATCACCGATTGGATCCAACGCCAGCACCTAGCGATCACCCTCAAATTTCGAACACAAAAACAGCTAAACTCGAATTCTACCTGCTATCCATTTCCTGGACGTCAGCTTGCTCACCGCCGAATACACCCAGAGCAGATGTGGATGGTTGCATGACTGCCTGATAACCGCAGTGGTTGTCATCATCTGCCTGTGTAACATCGTCGCCATTGTCAAGTTGCGAAACCAACTGGGATTTCGTCAAG
>JASAMV010005491.1:0-36184 GCA_030248065.1 Rhynchonema sp. JSB1_4
CGTACTTGTCGGCCTTCCACCCCCCTCCTGCTCTTGCGACTGACCCAGTCGCAGCAGGTGTGTGAGGAATTTCATGTAGTTCGTCTGGTCCAATTGCGTTGGATCGACATGACTTCGATAGTCATCGATCTCAGTCACGAGACGTGCGTCCTCCCAATCAGCAGACTTGGCAACACCACCCAGATAGTCCTCAATGTCTTCGACAGACACCCAGTTGCCATCCGGGCGTGTCAGTTTGTCACACGCCATCAGATCATTGCTCGGCCACGGTTCCATCGGTGGCGTGATCTGATAGCACGACTCTTTTGCGTTCCACCACAAATAGGCCGCATATATGCGCGAGAAATACACCAAGCGCATTTCCGAACCGGCCAACAATCGGTATCTCTGACCAGTGGCCCTGTCCTCATACCACAATTGGGCGTAGAAGTCGCCCCACGGACATTTCGTGTGCGAATGAGCACACACTGCACAAATGCCGATGTTCTTGCCCGTCCACGGGTACGGCAGTTTCGGCACAAATGAATCGAGCAGAGTCAGATTCTGATAGTTCAGTTTTGCGCCTCGCAATTTCGTGGGCGCCTCGAGTTTGTTGTCCAAATTGGACGTGCCCATCATGACATCTGCCACATTCACCGGACCATGCCCATTGGTCTCATAGAATTCATCAATCCATGCCTCCAGTTCGTTCAGGTCACCGATCGGTTTCGGGCTGAGCATGAACGTCAAATGATGATTGCGCTGTCGCAGCTCAATCATCATGTCCACAATGCGGATCAACGCAGTGCGGCACTCGACCATTTTCGACGTCCAAACCCCAAGGTAACGGCCCGTGTACACCTGATACCACATGCTACCAATGTTGGCATGACGGG
Organism: Rhynchonema sp. JSB1_4; assembly: GCA_030248065.1. Taxonomy (NCBI): domain Eukaryota; kingdom Metazoa; phylum Nematoda; class Chromadorea; order Monhysterida; family Xyalidae; genus Rhynchonema; species Rhynchonema sp. JSB1_4. The sequence continues at coordinate 876 of JASAMV010005491.1, forward strand.
CAGGTGTACCGATCGTGCTTTGGTACTGTTGGATCGTGCCCTGGAACTGACTGGGCTCAATGACCTCACGCGTGGCATCATCCAGCATGGGTTCATAGCATTGTGGATTGCAGCATTCATCCTGCTGTGCGTCGTCGTTCCAATACACGTCAGCCGTGCAACGCACACAGCACTTGATACTTTGGAACACGACCCAGGGTACGGCGGGCATGTCGTACAGATTCATTTTCACACCCGTATTAGGCGGCATTGTCGGGTATTTAGCCATATTGAGCTGCTCTTGCAAAGTCAGCTTGTTCCAACCCGACACGCGTTCTTTGGCACTCAAGCCCTCTTTGTCCGGGTTCAACTGAACAGCGAATTGTGAGTACGGACGGCCCTCATAGTGGCCATGTGTCAAGCCCCGTGACAATGGGTCAACCAGGTTGTACTCATCCATCACTCGAATGTAGATTTGCGATCGCGGTTTCAGAAATTTGAGTGACACGCGATATTCGGGTTTGAGTGTGGGATCGTACCAGACCACATCATCAGGCAATTGGGCATAGATCTCCTCGTGCAAGGCCTCAAATCCGTCTGATTCTGAACGGATTTCACCTGAGCCCTGCGATGGTGGTTCATTCACAGAATCCACGTCATCGGCCTCAGCCTGTGGCAACGGTGAGGCCTCCGGCTCTTCCATAGCCAGCTCACCACCGTGCACCGGTTCATCACCGATCATTCTGCGCTGAGCCTCAAACGTGCGCAGCTGTTGGTAACTGCGTTGCAACATGCTCACGGTCTCTTGTGGCTCGCAATTCATCAAGTCACCAGCTGACTGCAGCAGCTTGTATGCCACGGTCGTGTCATCTTCGGCCTGTGCGCGCACTATCGTCTGGTATCGCTTGCCACACAGCGAAATCACTTGCTTAGCCCAATCACGGACTGGCGGACTAGCATGATTCAGCAAGTCGACAATGGTCTGATATGAGGTCGGCACGCCCGGCGGCAAAGCAAATGCCTGAGCCATGTGCATGCCGATCAAGCAGTCAGCATGGGCCTCAATATTCGATTGAGTTGGTCGGCCAAAGATGGTCGGCGTGTTTGGTGCCGACAATGGATCGGTCAACGGCATGGGCTTCAGCCGATGTTTCATGGCAGTGATTTGCGCATTCAAAATATCACACAGGCGCAACATCTCTTCGCCTTCAGCCTGCCAGATTTCCTTGTCCACAGCCTGAGCCATCATGAACACCAAGTACAGATGGTACAGGGTCACTTCTGAACCCGCTGGCTCTGCGGACTGACTGACACGTTCAATCAACGTGCGGGCTTTGTCGACCCAAGCCTTGACATCCTGTTTTGACTGCGGAATATCGTCCCATTTCAACTTGAACTGTTCGAACGTGACAAGTCCGAACTCGCTTTCGCGCTGTGGCATTGTCTGACGTGCCTTGCGCAACCGTTCAGCACACGAATCAGCAGCCTGATCATCAGGTTCAGCTGTCGTGAACACGACCTCACCAGCGTCGGTTTTGTTCACCAGAGCCTGCGCCATCTTGCGCACCGAATAAGCGCTCAAGCCACAGGTCGGCTCGTTCTGTTCATGCCGAATGGAATTGTCGGCCAACGCCAGCGCGGCTTGCAGCGAACTGCCAAGCTCCTCCAGTGAACCCAGTGGCAACCTGGGCGAGTCACCAGTGTATCGTGGTGGCCAATCTGTCTGACGATTGAACTGATATGCCGGCAGATTTTTCAAGTGACCAGCCAATTGCATGTAGATGCCACACACGGTCACGCGTTTCAGCTCCTCTGTCTTGGCCGGCATGCTCATGTAGCCGCGCGACAGTGGATTGTGGAGCCGTTTGTGATGACCATAACGCAGGTCATGCAGCACAAAGAAGGCAAAATTCAGTTCCTTCAAAACAGCATCAGTGACCACCTTTTGATGCACTGCACCACCGGTCCTTTTGTACCATTTCGCGGGCACTTTGGTACGGGTCTGATTGTACCTCAAACGGAACAGCTTATGTTCCTCATCCTGATCAGACACCGAATCCTGCTTGCTCGTCGGCACACAGTCCTTCAGCAGACGTGGCTTTTTCATGTGCAACAAATGCACATTGCCGACACTTTGTGGGACCACTGTCTGGTTGTCGTATTTCAGTGCCAATGTTGCATAGGCCAACTGCACCGTCGTGGTGTATCGCTCACCACTCAGAAACGGCAGTTTGGACGTCTCCAAATAGTCACTCATGGCATCTGATGCCAGTATCATGGACATGTGCTGTGTGTGTTCGATCGGTTTGATGAAATCGATCTCGGGAACACCAAACTCAACCCGGTCATTCGTGACGGCAGCCGTACGTTTGCTTTCAAGCATGGCTGGTTGTTCGTTCAGTCGGCCCGCAGCCGACGCCAGCACATATGCATTGCCACACACAAGCGGCACATTGATCTCGGGGTCAATCTCGAACCCAGTCCACATGTGCATTTTGTACTCCTGCGCCTGATCCGAAGAACAGAGCGCCACAGCCACGTGATTGCACACCAGTTGTGTGTAATTCGAGTTGTCAGACGTGGCGAAGTACATGACCGGTGTACTGTCAAACGGTTCGGTCAGACCTTGCGAGTCAATCGCAATGTATGGTGACCGAAATTCCTCCACCGGCGCACCACCCCGATACAATGAGCGTTTGTACACGTTCGGCTTCATCACATTCATGTACAACGGGCCAGCCAATCTCGACTCGGCCGCGTGATTGAGCAAGGCGAAACAGGCCATCGGATCCCGTTCACCTGCGGTGTTCAGACTGTCCTCCACGCCCACTGTGCTGATGGGCTGCATCAGTTCACAACACACGTGCACGCTGCGCAAATAATACTGCAGCATCAGATCGCCAGCCTCCAGCAACAACGCTGTGGTAGGCACTTTTGATGGGTCCCTGGTGCCCATGACTGCGGTACTGATCTTAGCACCAGCCAAATTGCAGAATTCACGGCCCACTTCGACAATACGCAGCTCAACCTGCTGTCGATCAAGTGGCTTGTTCGTGGCCGTCATTTCGTCTGTCAAGATTTTGGAGAACGATTTTGCACAGTGCAACACTGTGGCCAGCACCAAGTCGACAGGTGCCTCGTTCTCGCGCCACGCGATTGGTTGTTGTTTCAGATCTTGTTTGAAATCATCACGTGCGTTCAGCAGCACATCAGGTGCTTCAACACCATTCATGCACGTGAGTGGATTGGTCAGGCGTCCACTTTCAACGAACTGCAGCATGGTTTGCAGCGAACCACGCAAAGGACGCATAATTTCATCATCGTATCGTTTCGGGTCACACACAGCAAGCACATACATGCAATCAATGCCCTCTTGCACGTCTTGTGCGGCATACCAGTACTTGCACTGTGTGGATTCGTCGTTCAAATTGCCCATGTGCATACGGTCCAGCCATCCAGCATGGTACATGTCTGCACCCGGCACCTCACCGGCCGTATAGGCAAAATCGCACGGTTTATTTTCAAGATACGTGCTGCTCGTGTAGCGACGCATCTTGTCTTTCTGGGCCTTCATCGTGTGGCTGTCACGCATGATATGCAATGTGCCCAATGTCATCATTTGGTGCGATGGGCCACCATGTTCTTCATTCATGCTCATGGACATTGGCAGTTTGCGCGAATCAAACACGATCGCGGACATATCACAGCCAAATGCGCGAGCAAACGCAACTTGGTCACCGTGTTTGCGATTGCGACGGTCCTGATCATGGGTACCGTGCATATAGAACACGCCGGCGTTCTGTAGGTCATTCACCGACGGATCGTCACAAAACAGCTGCTTGAACTCATCACACGGTTCGTCTGAGCCAGGTTTGTTCACACAACCGGCCTCAATGATCCACACGACACCTGTGAAAAATGCCACCTGCAGCAGCACCAGAATGTCGTAATCACACCATTCCTCTGTTGTGGTGTGAATCACCTCGTGTGTGGTCCAGTAGGGCAGCACGCCCCACTTCTCCATGCACATGTGCATGAGCAGCTCGTTCGCACTTTTGGTCTTCTTTTTCAGTGCCGTGAAAAAGCTCGTGTCGAAATCTGTGGACTGGAAGTGATCGAATTCAGCATCGATCATGGCACCTCCCAGCATTCGACGAGCTCGCATGGCGATCTTTGTGAACTCGACAAAATGGTCATATGAGTCCACCACAATGACCTGTTTGATCACGCCCAGTGGCCTACGTGCGGCCAACATGCACTGATACCAGCTCATGATCAGATTGTACATCATCGTGATCTTGGCTGATGTGTTTTGGGCACGCGCACCATATTCCAGCGTGACAATGCCCTTCAAGGCAGTCACCATGTATTTGTGCGTGTTTTGAATGCCGATGTAACTGGCTGCCTGTTCCATCTTGTGCAGCACTGCCTGCAGCACTTCAGTCGACAGTTCACGAGCCGTACACGCCAAGTACAGCACTCGTGTGTTTTCGAACATTTTGGCCATGCCCCGATATGAGTTCGGCACAGCGCACGGCTCATTGGTGTTTGCTGCATTGCACGCACCATCCCAGCCTGTGCGCATCGGGTCCAACATAGCCATATGGTGATTCGGCATTCGTTTGTTGACCGAGATCACACCCGGTTTCATGGCATCGAACCAACCGATTTTATTGTTCTTGGCATCACGGCCGAAGAAACCCTTCGTGGCCACGGTCATGTGGTCCACCTGTCGCAAATCGGTGTTCTTTTCACGTTCAATTTCACTGAACGGCACTGGCAGCATGTGCCCGGTCGACAGAGCCTCCTGACGCTCCTCATAGCGCCGGCTGATGTTCAAACCGTCAACCGGTTTGTGGCGTTGCGCGCGTCCGAACAGGTCCACCTGACCAATGTGCAACACCTTGCACAAACGACGCAAGCGCAGCAACGGGCTGCCAGCAAACACGCCCCGCAACCAATCACTGTGGATGCGGTCGGGCTGTTTGTCGTTCACCATCACCATTGGTCGATTCAGTGGGTCCGGGTCCCAAAAATTCACCTCTGACGACCCAGGGGCCCGGTCCATCTTGCGGTACTGTTCCAGTTTCAGACCCAGACGGTGCAACGGCTCACCGCTGAGCGTCACAGTGCCTTGTGGTGTCTGGAATTTCATCACACCAGCACCTTGCGAGTTAGCAACACTCGCACCTGGGGCAGGTTCATGTGCCCCGGCACTGGGATTCGGCACCACCTCCATCTGAGTCTCGGTGCCCGCACTGGCACCTGCGGTCGAACTGGAACTGGTCGTAACCGGGTCGGTGTGGGTGACAGACTCCCCGGCAGCAGCCTCCAGCTGCTCCTGAGCCACTTCCATGTCCACCTCGTCACCACCGCCCAACAAAGCCTCTTCTTGCTCTGCAGTCAACCCCGTCTCACCTGGATCTGCACGTTTCCGAGACCTCGATCGTTTGTCCCGTTTGCTCATCTCGGCTCGTTTCCTGCTGTCCAACGATGTTGTTGTTTCTCGCAGCGCTTGAAATCGCAAAATCGAATGCGGTGAAATGATAGCAGCAATCGAATTTCGACTCTGGAAAAGGTGAAAAACCCTCAATTTTTGCGCCTGCACACACAGACATCACAGTAAAAGTGAACGCGCGAGCAAACAATGTGGGCTGCCGCTTCTTTTCACAAGCCGCCTCGACCGGCATAATGGCTTTTTAGTGCTCCCCGCACAACAGCGTCAGCCACACATCGCGTGAGCGAGCTGAAGCCTTAATCACGGTCACAAAACGTCAGCGCCTCTGCTGTGCGCTCTATTTGTAGAGAAACGTCGCGCCATAAGGACGCATAGGCACAGACCAAGCAGAACAATGGGTGCCTCAGTGACTGAGACAGCTGGGCCCCCGGGGGTAGGCCTCCCCCCAGAGCCATTTGCCCCAGCCCTAGGCAAAACACGCCCAGAGCCCCTTTTTGGCCCGATTTTACGAGCCCCCCATGACTAGCAACGTCGTCTGCCATACAAACAAGCCACAAAATTAGGCGAAACACACGGGCCGGAGTGATCAGCTCACGGCTTTTGGGGATTTTCGACCTCGCACGTCTGCGGAAACGAAAAACGAGCAAAACGTAGCTCCCCCCCAGTTGCGCAACACCAACGCAACTTTTCACGGACTTTTGCGGCAATTCAGTGGCATCGGCCCACCTCTCCCTGCGATCCAGCGGGATTCCTGCGTCTGTAACGTTATTGCAAGCAAAAATGAGAAAAGCAAAATGCGAAACAAAAGGAATATTCGTCGTCCTTTTTCGCAGAATTTCTCTTTCTTTGTTTTGCAATTTACGGTCCACGGACCGTAAAGTCTCGTTTCGGTGCGTCACTTTCCATGCGTCAGGGGTCACCACACCTGCAGTGGGGATAACGCATTCGCACATGCAAACAAAACATGGCGCACGTAAGCGCCAACAAAACAAAACTGAAACATCAGTTAGTTCAACGCAAAAAGGCTCGTTTCGACAGAGCCAACGCAAAATTTAACGAAAATAAACGACACAGCCCGAGCAAAGGGCTGGTCAAACATAAAATCACGTGATAACTCAACGAAATAAAGTCAAACGTAAACGAAACAGATAAAATAATAAAATTATAAAGCAAAATAATATGTGTACTATATACATTATGTACAATTTTGCTCCTCCGTCAGAGTTACTGCTCCGACGCGTCCGTGCCCCGCAAGTTGTAGCGCGCATTCGACTTTCTGCCGCTTTTCACAACTTGCTTCAGCTGAAACTTCTGCGTTTCGGGCACATACACAACCGAGTGACCAGTCCACACCTGTTCATGCGAAATCTCGTCAGCGCAACGCGAGATTTTATCGAGATTCACTGTGAATCGCTGGGTATCACCCTCATCCAGCCGATACACCTCGATCGTGTTGTTTCTGAACACGCGCGTCACCATGAACGGACCGGTGTGACTGCGAGCGAACTTGTAGTCCTCGCCTTTGGCCACTTTCGGGTCATACACCCAGACCCGTTCACCAACCACAATCGGTTTCAATTTCGCCTCGGCTTTGGCGCTCATTCGTTTGTGCCTGAGCTCGACTTTGTCCAGTCCGAGCTGCACTTCACGGTAGATTTCGGGAATCGAGCGCACCATTCGGGTCACATAGTCCGGATTGTCATTGTACTTCTGCAGTACACATTCGTCAAACACCGTGTTGGCCGGCAGACGCATCGGTCGACCATGCTCGACGAAGAACGGACTCAGACCGGTGCTCACTTGTGGCACGGCATTGTAGTACAGAAGCACCATCGGCAGCACTTCGTCCCAGTCACTGTTGCCAGGCGGCAGCGCGCGCGCCAGCATGTTGATGATCGTCTGATTGGCTCGTTCAACCAAGCCATTGGACTGGGGGTGGTATGTGGTCGTCACGTTGTGCTTCACACCAAACGCGACATTTATGCCCTCGTGCAGTTTGCCTGTGAACTGTGCGCCCTGGTCTGTGACGCACACGCGCGGCACGCCGTGTTCACGAATGTACTGAATGTACATGTCAATCACGGTCTCGGCGGCCATGTCCGGCATCGGATAGGCATTGACGTACTTCGAAAACGCATCAACCAGGACCAGCAAATAGACATTGCCCCTTGACGTCATCGGCTTCAACGTCAGAATGTCCATGTGCACTCGTTCGCTCGGCGCGAACGTTCGTTCCAACGAACCAATCGGTGGTTTCAGCCGTCGATGCTGACCCGACACAGTGGCACAGTCAAAACACGATGCGTAGTGTTTGGACGCGTCCTTTAGCATTCCCAGCCAATGGAACTCGCGCCGCAGCCACATGGTCATCTTATCGACGCCGAAATGACCACCCAGTTCATGCACCTCTTTCAGCAGGTCCTGTTGCATGCTTTTCGGCACACACAACTGCACTCGACCACCTTTGTCATACACGTGCCGAATGATGTTTGTGTCGTCCACAAAGTATTCACCGAAATGTTTCTCGATGTATTTGTCAAATTCGGTCTCCGGCTCGGGCAGCGGTTTCAACGGATGCTCCAGCTTGAGCTTCAACCGCGCCAAAAATTCATCGCCGGCTTGTTGTTCGATGATCTTGTCACGAACATCGGTACTGACCTCTTCGGTCGTTTTGCCGGTCAGCTCGACGTGCATGTCATTCACGTCAGGCACGTCATCGTTCTCCGGGATCGTCGTCAGCGACGGTGCCTGTTTTATGCGACGTCGACGCATGCCGACTTTCATCACCGTGACGTTTTCGCATTCGTCACGCAGTTGTCTGAGGTCCGCCTCTTTCGTGATCGGCAGACAGTCACTGTCAGACGCGCAGGCACAGCGCACTTTGCTCACATGCGCCACGAGATCACCCTCGTTCTCGGCTTCATCGAACAGCTCATCGACGTCAAACTCGATGTCGTCATCGTCAAACTCGTCGTTCGACCAATAATCCGAGTCACAGTCAGACTCGTCAGCAGCACACGAATTCACAGCCACATCAGCAGGCTCGGCGGAGTTCTTTTCCTGCCATTCGATCGCCTGCTGTTCGGACTCTTTGATCATTCGATCGATCTCGTTCCGAAACCAGTTGGCACGATCGATCTTGTCTTGCGGATCATGCAGATCTTTTGGAATTCGGCTGAGGCAGTCGGGCACATGATTGCCACGACCGGGCGTGTACACCACTTTTGGGTTCATCATCGCGATGCTGGTGACCCACTTTTCGACACGCTTGTTGCCTCGCATGCGCTGATTCATGCAATCCTGCATGGCAACATGGTCAGTCACGACCAAAATGTCATGTCCACGCAGATAATTGTCGAACTTGTCCAGAGCCCACTTGATGGCCAGACATTCGAGTTCGGTCGCGCTGTAATTCGACTCAGCGGCGTTGGTGGCGCGTGATGCATAGGCCACCGGATGCAGTCTGTCATCCGAACCGATCTGTTCGAGCACAGCACCCAAGCCAGCCGAGCTTGCATCCGTGCGCACCACCCATGGTTTATCCATGTCGGGATAGACCAACATGACGGGTTCACTCGTCAATCTGCGCTTCAACTCTTTGAACGCTTCATCCTGCTGCTTGGACCAGCGGAATTGTTCATCGACCTTCATCAGTCGGTTCAGCGGCGATGCGATCTTCGAACAGCCGGGAATGAACTGTCGGTAGAAGCCGACCATTCCCATGAAGCGACGCACGCCCTGTTTGTTCACCGGCGGCTTCATGTCACAAATTGCCGCCACTTTGTCCGGATTCGGGCGAATGCCCTCGGCGTCCAACACGAAGCCCAAATATTTGACTTCGGACTGCAGGAAGTTGCACTTCTTCGGCTGCATCAGCAAGCCGGCCTCTTCCAACCGTTCAAACACACGTTTCAGCACCTCCATGTGCTCCTCGACAGTCTGGGTCGCGACAATCACGTCGTCCAAGTACACGAACACCCGTGTGTCAAAATCGCGGAACACACGATTCATGATGCGCTGGAACACCGGCGGGGCGTTCGACACGCCCATTGGCATCATATTGTACACAAATGTGCCGAACGGTGTTGAAAATTGAGTCTTGTGCTTGTCATCGGGATGGATACGGATCTGATGGAATCCTGAGAACAGATCCATCGTGCTGAAGACTCGTGGCTTGCCAGCGCCAATCAAATCGAGTATTTCCTGCGGTCGTGGCAGGGTGTATTTATCTTTGATCGTGATCGCGTTCAATTTGCGATAGTCAACGCAAATTCGCAGACTGCCGTCTTTCTTTATGATCGGCACGATCGCGAAGCACCAATCACTGTCTGACGGTTCAATAATGCCGGTGCGCAGCTGTTCTTCCAACTTCTGCCTGCACATTTCACGATACCGGTAGGGCAGCCCCCGAGGGGACTCGACAATCGGGGGATGGTCTCCCGTATTGATGCGGAACATTTGCTCGGTGCCAGCGTCAGCGCGGTCCGAGTCGAACACGTGGAAGGCACGATGATGCTCGTGCGCCAGACTCAGGAACAGTTCGATTTCGGTACGCGTGGCATTCGAGCCAACCAGCGTTTTCTCCAGCTTGCCTTTCAACGCCTCCCAGCGCTGGTCAGGCGTGGCATCGGTGCCCAGCAGCGAGCGTTCATGCTGCTGCACCTGATCGCTGATCACTTTGCGCACCTCGAGCATCGTTTCAGCCGCCGTCTGCGGCAACTTGTCCGCATTTTTCGGTCGTTCCGTAATGTTGTCCATCTCGACCAACAATTTCTTGTAGCGTGACTTCGCTTCTTCGAACGTCACTGGACAACCGTGTTTCTCGCTGTTCACATAGTACGCGTACGGCTTACAGTCCTTCAGACTGTGCTCGGGGTCAGCCTTGTCACAATACTTGCACTTGTACTGTGCAAATGGCATCTGTTTTGTCTCTTCATCGAGATCAAACATGGGATTGTCAACCGAGGTCATGAGCTGTACCGTGTCCAAGGTACCAGCATGCGAGCCCTTTTGCCATTTCAGAGTGTGGGGACCAAAGTTGCGCACTTCAACTTTGAAGCGGTTGTTGTCATCAACCTGCACCACACCTTCGACGATGAAGTCCGTCTCCACTCGCGGGGTCACTTTATGAACCCGATACCCAGTCAGCAGGTCGTATTCTTTCATTTCTTCTTCACTGATCGACTCAGGAACGACCTCAAACGCCATGAGCTGCCTGGAATACGGTTTCAGTTTCGTATTCTTCACAACGCGGCACTTGCCGCGAATCAGACGTTTGGCAGGCTCATGCACGAACGCCTTCATGGCCTTAGCCTCAGGCGATGGGGGTGTCGGTTCAGTGAACTCGCGTTCGATCGGGTTTCCGGCCCGAATCGACTCGGGATCTGGATTCACGCAGCCGAAAGGCTTGCAGATCGGCACATCACTGCGCACTTTGTAGTTGTCCGGAGTGTACATTTCGGCATTTCGAGGCTCGGGCATTCGGCAGCAGTTAGCGGCCATCATGCCAACCAACTCCTCGGCGTTCATTCCCAACATGATGTCCATGTCCGAGTCATTGCGCAGGTTAACGGCAAAAGCCAGAAAACTGTATCGAGGTTCGTCCTCGACACCAACGATCACGCGCAACATCACAAACGGACCGGACATTTCGCTTGCCATTGCATTGTACGATGTCAAGCTGACCTCAGGCAAGTGGTCAAGTCTGGGCACTCGATAGCCCCATTGCCGTTCCAAGTCCTGTAGTGCCTGATGGTTGATGATGCTGATGTTGCAGCCGGAATCAGCCAGCATTCGTGAGGACGTCCCCTCAACGAAACCATGCACATAGGATCGGAACGCGCCCGTGCGTTTAGGCCAACGCACCCACTTGCATTGCTCGTACGGCGGACATTTCGGCTCGGTTTCACGCTGTTTCTGTCCAGCGGTCGGCAAAACTCGAGGGTTAAGCAAATGCTTCATTTCTTTGCAATGCTGTTCCTCCTCAGCCGACATTTCACGAATCGGTAAATGGTCGTTCTTTGACCAATTGTCACGCGGGACCGAACATTTGGACATTCTGGCCGGTTCCTTCTTGACCGGCAGCGGCTTGCCATTTGCTTTGGCTTTGGCTTCCTTCACGGCAGCCTTTCTCTTTCGCCAGAACTCACGTTGCCGCTCTGTTCGCCTGTCCTGCCGCAACGTACGGGTGTGTACTTTCGGGCCACACACCTGGTCTTCAGGCACGTCACCTTTTACGGGCGTGCTGGGTGGGGACGCGTGACCAACTTTGCGCCCAGCATATTTGGACCTATCACGATCCCGTTTATGCGGACACTCACGCGAAAAATGGCCCACCTCGTTGCAGTTGAAGCAGGTCTTGTCATTGTTCGGTCGAATCACTTCCTGTTTTGGTTGCAACAACGATGACATGTCCTTTTGCGGTTGTTTGGCCTGGTCTTGGGACTTGCGTGGACAGTCACGCGAAATGTGGCCAAATTCGTTGCAATTGAAACATTTGCGCGGTCCAGCGCTCTGTTCGCGACCACGACCACGGAATCTGGACTTGTTATTCTGACCGCCGGACACGACGCCCTGGCTTTGTGATCGCTGTTGGGGCTGGTCATTCTGCTGACCGTTGTTGGAACGGCTCGACGAATAGCCGTGCGAGTTGTTGTTCATTCCAGACCTCCCCCTATTCGGAGGTCGAGACTGATCAGGCCTGGAATCTCCCTGGCCAGCAGCAGCAGCGGCGGCCTGCCTGTGCTTGTTAGCAACTTGGTAGGCACGCACAGACGCGATCAGTTTGGTCAGATCGTTTGTGGGCACTTGGAATTGTGCCAAATTCGCTTTCTGATCCATGGTCAGGCCACGCAGGAACACTGTGCGAATGTGTTCTGCAAACATGGCTTTCGATGCAGACGGGTACACTTGCAACACCAGTTCGTTCACCCGTTGCAGATAAGTCTCAACCGTGTCACCGTTGAGCCACTTGAAGTTGGTCAGCTCGATTTCTGCTGTGAAATCGGCAGTGGCGCAGCCAAAAGTCACTTTCAAGGCTTCAGTGATCTCTTTGAAGCTGAATCTTTTGCTGCCGTGGGTTTCCCAGTATTGCACGGCGACTGGACCCAATGTCAGATAGAACACATAGGCAGCTTCTTGCTGTGTTTCGGCACCAATCTCACGGCACAGATTGGACACTTTGCGAACAAATGCGCCGAAATGCTCTTTTTCATTGTAGCCATTGTATGTGGTCGGCCGCAACTTGCTTCGCATCACAACCAGCGAAGTCAACTGCTTGACTCGCTCATGGCTAAGCGTCCATGTTGTTTGCAAACGTGTGCCGTCGCGTGAATAGTATTTCGACTCAAATTCACGCTCTTCTTCGTCGTCCGATTCAAACACAGCGGACATATCGCCCCCCCGACGGGAGGTGCGGTCGGTCACAGGCCGTCCATTATTTTGGGCCGGGCTCGGGTTTTCGTTAAAATTCTGATTTGTGCATGGCTGCCAATTGGCCATCAATGCATCAGTGGACTGCAGATCAGGCGGTCCGGGACTCGCATTTGGCACGTTGTTCACGCGTGCAGCAGACGTGGGACGTATTGGGCTAGGCGGACGGGAATGCGAGGCTGAACTGGGCGGACCCCTGTAAGGAGGTCCCCCTCCAGGCGGGCCACCGGGCGGGTCACCCCCGCCGGGCGGACCCCTGCCCCCACCGCCAGCGCCAGCACCGCTGCCATTAGCAGCTCCTTCTCCCCCCAACGGACCGGCTCCTCCGGGATCCCCCGGTTGACCACCCCCTCCGGGCGGTTGGGCATTGGCTTGATGCGTCAGCGCACCAGCACGAAAAGTGCCGGTTGGGGTCTGGTTTGTGGTATTTGTGTTCATGTTTCGAACCCGATCACGGTTCGAGCTGTTGATGGCGGGCGGACCCAACACTCTGGTCGCTGCAGCAAAAGCGTCCCTGGCGTCCTGATTTGTCCATCTGGTCACACGATCTTGTGCTCGCTGTTCAGCACTCGTGTTTGCCTGTTGATTGCGGACTTGGATCGTGGCCACTTCAATATTGGTCAAACCCCGGATCCAGAAAAATGTCCACAAATCAACCTCGTGCATGACCATGTTCGTCACATCGTCAAAATTGCAGCCACGATATTGGCCCGCCAAATAGGCCTGCATTGCTTGCACAAATTGCGGGTTGACTTTCGACCACTCTTCCATGTTCACAGAGAACACGCCATCGTCAATCTGGCGGAAAATCATATGTGGTCGATTGTCCCCTGTCAGATCTGGTGGGGACAGCGGTTCGGGCAGCAACATTGCACCTTGGCCCGGGGCATGTTCGAACTCACGCAGGGTCGACTGCGGTCTGGCATCCCCCCCAGATGCCACAGGCCCGGGCGTGACGGTCAAATTTGGTGCGTTCTGATTTTGGCTCTCAGCGGCCAGATTTTGTTGCTGTTGTTGCGGATATTCGACTTGTTGTTCCGCAAAAATGGGCTGATTTTGGTGGGGGTTCATTGGCCTGGGTGCGGGCTGTGGGGGATTGGGGGTTGACGTCAAACCAGGCCCCGCACCCGGCATGTCGTTCATGTCAATGCCAAGCCTGTCCAAGGCGCGCTTGGCTTTTCGGTTGTATTCAGCAGCACTGGCGATAAATTGCTCATTTTCAGCCAGCCTGCTGTCTTGTCTGGTACTCCTCCGGGGCACAACAATATCCGGTCGGGTGGATGGGCCGGGCTGATTTTCATCGACAACGGCTTGTTCGTCTGCCGCCTCAGCCCCAGCCTGCAAACCGGCCGGCCCGGCCTGCATTTCGCCCACAGCCCCGTGGGTCAGTTCCATGTCATCCCCCCCGCGGAAATGTTGTGTTTGCGCAGCTGCAGCTGTGGCCCGACTGCCCCCAGCTTCAGCAACTGCTTCCTGACCATTTTCGTCGGCCGGCACCCCGGGCACTCTATTTTCGTCTGGGGGCACATTTTGGCCATGTTTGTCTCTGATTCTGGCCATCAACGGACAGTTTTTCACTTCGTGCCCCGGCTGCTTGCACATAATGCAAGTCACAGTCGGCCGCCCGGACGTTGGCGACCTGTTCAGGCCCAACATATTGGTCAGCCTATGCATGGCTGATTTTTCGGGCCGAAAATAAAATAAATTTGTCAAAAATCAGTCAAACAAACAAAAATCACGTCGGAATCTCCCGATTAACAAAATTTACCAGCCGATTTTTCCAGCGGCTGTTTGGCTCTTGCTTGTGTGGAACGACACACCAAGCAGTCACGTGCTAGCAACGCACGGAAGCAGCCAAACAAGCGAACAACCAGGTACTGGCGGCGGGTAGCGCAACCCACAGCCCCCCGACCTGGTTTGCCGCGAAAATCGGGGTTTTTACCAAAAATTTGCGGGCGGTTCTGTCCGCCCGATCTTGGGAACTTGCTTTGATATCAAAGTCAAACGAAAGAAGCAAAAATCACTTCGATTTACTGGGGTTCAACCAGGTACTGTCCAAGTACCCCCCCGGATCGAGTGAAAGAAAAATTAAAAACTCGGGCTCACCACTTGTGATCTGCTGCCGTCCTAGGGAGCTCGTCGACGGGGCAGATGCACTTGAGCACGCCACCTACTGTCACTCGCCAGACAGCTAGCAACGCGCCCGGACCGACAGGAGTCACGCCGAAGTGACCGTCTCAGCGCGCAAGTCAGCCCTGGACCAAAATCCACACGCCTCGCGATGGCAACTCGGACGGCGCGGCTTGATCCTGGTGACAATCCAGTCACCCGCTTTCCTGCAATAAATGAAGCACAAGCAAACGGTCTCAGGCAAGCAAGCACAAAAACCAATCAAGACAAGCCCAGCAATCTAGCTGGCTGTTTCGCTTCCACGTATTGCACGAAAAGCACCCCGAAGTCGACTTCAACAGCACGTTTACGCTATATAACGAATAACGGAAATAAAGTAATGAAAGATAGGTTTAACGGCAATAATATCAAATATCCAATAAAATATCTCGCGACTCCAAAACGGGCAGAAACACTCAAAACGAACACACTGATTTACGATATTGATGAAACGGGAGAATTTACGAATTACGGAAGAGAAATCAAACGGCGATAGAGATCAACGCTGAGCCAGTCCATTTGAATTTCCATGCTCAGCAACAGTCAACACTGTCCGAACAGACGACATTCAGTTTGCAGACGACGATATGAAGACGACATATGCCCAATGTCACAGCCCGCTCGGGTACCCCAAAAATCTACATACAAGGGATTTATCAACTCATTGACCCCATCTTGGGGGGGGCTCGATTACGGGGGCGGGGGGGGGGGAGCTCTATTAATTCACTGACCCGATCGGGCCGGGCCGGGCCGAGACGCGATTTTGGGCTTTTGTCTCAGGCAGGGCTGGAGATTTGGAGCGTCGGGCCGGGCCAGGCCGGGCACCCCGGCCCAAAGCTTCTGAAGCGACTTATTTTACTGCAAAAATAGGGATTTCTGACGGATTCAGCAAGTAAGTGATCAGTATTGTCTATCTGACGACTTTTTCATGGAAAACAATGAATTTTCAACCAAAAAATAGGTTAAAAATCGCAAAAAATGGGTTAAAATCTGAGCCAAAAAATTCGGGCCGGGCCGGGCCGGAGATTTGGGGGCTCGAGCCGGGCCGTGCCTGCCAAACCCGGCCCGATTGCGACCTCCGATACCAATATCAACGCAATAAACGTGCCGGACCAGCCGACTTTTTCCCAACCAACCTCATCATCCCCCTTTTTCGTTTTTTTGCCGTCCATTGTTTTGTTCCTCGACAAGCCCGATCCCTTTTTCTGTTTTGGCATTTTATTGTACGGGTTTGTACGTTTGTGGTAGGAAAGCTGAATCAAATCTCGAACCAATTTCACGATTGATAGCGATCGACAGTGAATTGATGGCGATTCAAGATTGATAGCGTGAATCTGAAAAAAGGATTTCTAAATTGCAGGCAAAGGTGGGATTTGGGGTGCTCTTGTTGGGGTATACGATACCTACTGTCAGCCGCCCCCAAACCCCCTCCACGCCGCTCAAACACTGGGCCCAGCCCGGCGCGACATCCCCAAATTCAGAAGGTTTTCCATTTTTATGCAAAATTTACGCCGAGCCAACCACCAGCCCCCCACCAGGCCTGCCCGGACCGAGCCAAAAATATCTCTCTTCTTTTCATCGTTCTGTTCGGGCCGGGCCGATGTTTTCCTCGGCCCAACGGAGCCGGGCCCGACATCCCGGCTCAACCGGGCCGGGCCGGGCCGGGCCGGGCCAGACCTCCCGGTCCCGGCCCGCACAGTCGGGACCAGCCGGCCAGCCCAATTGACACCTCTGCAATCAAAACAAACCAGAGGTCGCAATCGGGCAGGGCGGGGCCGCGATTTTGGGCTATTGGCTCGGGCCGGGCCGGAGATTTGGAGGGCCGGGCCGGAGATTTGGAGGGTCGGGCCGGGCCGGGCAGGGCACCCCGGCCCGAAGCTTCTGAAGTGTCTTATTTTACTGAAAAGCAACAAAAACAAAACTAAAAACAAACCAGAGGTCGCAATCGGGCCGGGCCGGGCAGGGCCGGGCCGGGCCGCGATTTTGGGCGTTTGACTCGGGCCGGCCCGGAGATTTGGGGGCCCGGACCAGGCCGGGCCGGCCAAACCCGGCCCGATTGCAACCTCTGAAACAAACGAAACCTGAGCTTAGGTTTTCATGCTTAGGCTTTGTTTAGGCGTAAGCTTAGGCTTAGGCTATTACTGAATTGAACGAGGTTTAAACTTATAATCAACTGGCTGCCGTTTCTGACAGAAAACAAGGCCCAAAAAAGGAAGAGAATACACGCGGAAAGCAACGCACACGCGCACGCGCCAACAACAGCCAATCAGCAGCCAGCTCCGCAATGACGTCATGCAGCCAATAATGTCGGAATTTGTGACAGTTCTTATTTCTGCAGTGAGTCTCCCAAACCTGAATCCCCAATGTCTCTCACTGTTGTCTTTATCTGTTGTTGTATATCGGATTAGGTTCCTCCGGTGTAATACGAAGACTAAAGGAAAAGAGAGAAACATACACGAAATAAGCTAGTCATGCTATGTATGTGTCGCAAGTCCCGCCCATGTGTCGGAATCACATCACGTGACTTAGCGCAGCGCCCCAGTGCGTTGGATGTTGTAAGCTAAGATCCTAACATTTCCGACACTCCCGACGACAAAGGAAGTGTTTTAAGGTTGTTCTAAAAAAGGGAAAAAAATACAACAAACTCTAGATTGAACACACACAGAAATTGTGAGGAGAGCTACAAAAGTCCAGTTTGTAGATTCTTTCTTCTTGTTTGTTCATACCGTTCATGTCGAAAGTTGAATGCGGCTAAAGTTCGAAGTTGGATTCGACCGGGTTCGATTAGCGGCGTGTTTCGAGGGGAAGGTGGAAAGTCGACGGCGGAATATTGAGACCCACAGAAAGCAGGTCGACATCAAATCGACGACGTGACATCGTAGAGAACGTTCATGGCTTGACGAAGACAGTAGTTGAAGATTCGTAGAGACGTTGTTGATGACCAGACGGCGTTGAAGAAAAATGTCGTAGAAAGGTCGTGGTCGCAGCAGAGGAAGGGAATAGAAAAGTCGTAGACAGGTAAATCGATCAGCATGAAATTCCTCGAGATTGCTCTAAGTTGACTAGCAAATGTGCTGCTTCTTGACTTGCATTAGGCTCATGCTGCATTTTAACTGTTGTGGTTAACTCTTCGTATGAAGTGTTGCCAATATTGTGAACTCGGTGCTTACATAACCCTGCTGTTGCTCCTATGCCATTCAATCTGGCTCTAGGTACAGTATGTCATGTCTGCGCGCTCGCATTTTAGCTGAGCACTTTGCATTCATTCTGCGCCCATCGGAAAGTCCCTGGCTTTTCTGCTGTTGCACGCTGCTGGCTTTCATGCAGCTCTACATTGGGTTGCTGTCGGTCTGGTCGCTGAACGCGTTGCACAATAGCTCCTGTTTGTCTGGCTCGTGCGCATTCACAATCAAAAGGCGCATGCCACCTTGTGGCTCATTGCGCTTTGCCGCTGTCCGCAGTGCTTGTGTGATGCAATTCAATAATTTTATCCGACTGTTGAGTCATGTCGGTTTTTGCACGTTACCATATGTGTGCACAAGGTTGCTTGTTTATATGCACCAATGGATGCGGCTGCATCACACATTTTTTCGGCTTCCTGTGGTATGCTGGAGGAAGTCAACATTTGTAGCGCCGGATGCAGCGGTGTGTTTGTCTGTTGTTGTGGCTGAATGGCTGGTTCAAAATCTGCTTTTGGGCAGCTTTCAGTTTGCTGCTTATATGCATGTGCCATGTACAACGATGACAATGCAGCCCACTATGTCAATGCTAAGCAACACGTGGTGGCGTTAGCTTCACCTAAATTTGATATTCACGTTGTTTATTCCCAGCACTCCTGGCCACACACCACAATCACACAAATGATGATGATGAATACATGACAATGATGATCACATACTTGGTTGGGATTGCACATCAACATATGTGTGCACGTTGCAAAACTTTGTAATCATCTACTTGTGTGTCCTCATGTTTCGGCTGATGTTTCAGTTAATGACAACTCGATGCACAGAAACCTATACACATTACGATTCACGTTTGTCGCTGTTTTCGCGCCTTCGCTTGTCTCTGAATCTTGCTTTGTGTCATGCCACTTTTCGGGACAACGTGTCTGTTGATGCATGTCCTCACTACCGTAATGGCACGGTTCGTTGGACGTTGTGCAGCTGCGTGCTTTATGTCCAGCTGCTGTGCATGTCTCACACATTCGGTTCTCTGGACCGCCCGCGCAGTTTGTCGAGTATCCCGTACCTATGTCATGCACTCACTGCTGCAGTGCCTGCTGTTGCACATGCAGCACATCAGACCTCGACTGTATTTCTTGCATGTTACACTTATCGGGAGCTTTCGTTCGTTCCTATGAATGCTCATGCCCGTGTGCTGACTTGCTATGGGCGTCTGCTGTTCAAGCAGTTCCGGTTCTGAACCGTGCCTAAAGTCATTTGCACGTTGGCTTGTTACGCAACTCTGCACTTCGGATAAATGCTCAAGTGCCAGTTTATGACCAGTTATGTTGGGATGTTCACAGTTACCCAAGCGTTTCTGTCCGGGAAAGTTTGAACAGATCAGCTTTCCTTTTTGATTCCGACTGAATCAGCAACCTTTTTGTCGTCAAAGACGCTGCTTATCGGTGCTACTGTTCAGACAGGTGCTCGTCATGACGTGACCACAGTTCCCAACTGTGTCAGCGTCCATCAGACCTGCTGTGCACCAACCTGCCCGCGTTCTTTGCTGGCTTGCGGTTTATGTTTGATGACCGTGCGTTCATTGCACTTGATGCTTCACAAGGCTGGTCTCCCTTACTGTCACGTTCCGACGCAGTACTGGAGCCATCATGCTCCGTTCGGGTCACCAATGTGTGCCCTTTCGTGGTTCTGTTCTGGGTTCGTTCCACATGTATCTGCTTGGCGCTGCACAATATTGCATAATGCATTTTGCTGTGCGCTGAGCATTCGTTTATGTCCAAGCTGCAAAATTTTGACCAGTGACCTTGATCTGCACACTTGAAACACAGGTTCAGTTGCAGAAATCGTCTGCGACGTTCACCGATGGTAACATACTGCCCACAGTCTACCCCTTTATGACCCCTTGATTGACAGAGCATGCAATACGGACCACAACTCTCTGTGTTAGCATAGCGTGACTCATGTCCGCTTTGTTGTTTGTATCCACCCCGTGGATTCTGTCCTTTACGGGTAGTGGGTTTACATTGACCGTGTGCACCAATCGGTTCTTTGAACCCTTCTAGTTGTTTACCTTGTAAGTCAGGGAGGTTGACTTTGCACAATCGGATTGAAATCGACGGCCCTTGTCGGTCACCGTGAGACATGTCCGAGAGTCTGGATGCCAAAATCGTGCTGTGTACTCTGGCCTGAGCATATGCACTTGGCGCAACACGTAAATCAGTCAGTCTGTCTCCAATTTCTGTCAGTTTCGCTTTCAGCACCGATCTCATCTGTGTACCGTCCTCAAGTGTTATCAGATAACCTTGAACCGCAATCTTGTCATACAATTGCATTTCTTTCGCATACGCGGCTTCGTTTCCTGCGATGTCCGTTAGCAAATTTTGCCATTTTTGATCTTGTTGCTCCAGTGTCGTTAGCTGAGCTTGCAGCCTATCCAATGTGCGTGTGATTTCGCATTTGTTTGTGGAAAGCTGCTCTTTTTCAGAGACATCCGATTGATCATTTATTAGCGGATCGTAGTTTTGAGTGTCTGCAATCATCTTTTTCAGTGATGCATTGCATGGATCAATCCTCATACGAATCGCACCGCTTCCGCGACTGATGCCCGAAGTGCCACCGCTAGTGGTCGCTGCGGTGTCATCAGTCCCCGGCATGATCAATTGACCTTTTGTCACCATCTGGCAAATGAACTCTGACAGTTGCTAAAACGACTGATCTGAACGTTGAAAACACAAGATGAAACCCTGATTGCTTCCCAAGCAGTCGTGACTGTTTCCCAAACAGTTGTGCTGTAGCCGACAGATTACAGATTCGGTATGATTTGATACTTCAGTGACCGATGCACAAACAAACAGCGCCGACTGTTTCCCAAACAGTGACGGTGTTAAGCTGACAGCTGACCGATGTACTTTGTACGGTGAACTTTGAGGCAACCTCCCGCAGGGGATGCCAAATGTCGGAATTTGTGACAGTTCTTATTTCTGCAGTGAGTCTCCCAAACCTGAATCCCCAATGTCTCTCACTGTTGTCTTTATCTGTTGTTGTATATCGGATTAGGTTCCTCCGGTGTAATACGAAGACTAAAGGAAAAGAGAGAAACATACACGAAATAAGCTAGTCATGCTATGTATGTGTCGCAAGTCCCGCCCATGTGTCGGAATCACATCACGTGACTTAGCGCAGCGCCCCAGTGCGTTGGATGTTGTAAGCTAAGATCCTAACATTTCCGACAAATAAGAACTCAGAACTGCTAATACGCCAAATCGCCGATTTCTCGCGATAGAAGTGATGTTTCAAAAAGCCATATAGATGCCGTCCGGCCCCATCACCAGACGAGTCGATTGATATATAACTTGCCTTACTTCGTTAAGTTTCCTAGGAGGAGATAACTAAAAACAAAAATGGCGCATTTCTTGGGAACGCGGACACCCCTCTTTCTCGGGTGTCTGGAAAACCACTTTCTGCTGCACCGATCGCGCTGATTTTTTCAGCGTTTTGTGTCGGCGGGTATACGACATTATGGCAATAATAAAATTGGCAAAAGCCCAACACACGCGCTCACGCCAGCACCCCCGATTTTAACACTACAGGTATAGCAAAATTTCCGATAATCTGACCTGCTGATGTTTCATTCTGCGTTGCGAATTTTTTTCCCCACACAAACACTATTGAATACGTAAGCTATCTTGTGAATATGTCGCCAATAAGCTAATGCTACGATGTCTTCTTTGTTTTGCTGTTGCCTAATTCCGGTGCTATACTCACGTATAGACCCTGATCATTACTATTCAGGAAAAAAGTTGACCAATTCTTATAAAGTCATTGTGCGACCAATACATAATGTACATCATTCAGCTTGCAGATCATGTACAGATATAATCAAATCAAAACGCATATGTCACAAGACCCATGTATTTTCTGAAGAAATGATACAAATCCACGCGTCCGATTACGTTGCCAATTCGATGTTCCACCACGGTCACGCCCATGGGCTTTACGACTTTCACTTGGCGGCAAATGGTCCCGATAAGAAAATGAACAACATGTTACGCATGAATTGCAGTGCCGGTAATATTCAGTTGGTCAACTTTTGTTATTAAATGACGTTGATCCGATAGTTTTCAGCGAAAGGCATCGATTTTTGTGTCGGCGACATCATGCCAGTTTTAAACGATATATTCCCGGACCATGTGCTGGAAATGGCTTTTCGAACCACAAAAGTTTGTTTTATGACACGAATTGCGATTGCGGATTAGCGCCACTGTGGTGACACCGCTGCCCCAGACTAGCATGTGTGGTGTGAGTTTATGTCAGACTGAAACTCCGGCACTATTCTATGCGGTTGAAACGATTATGGTCAATGAAATGCAGTTTTATGCACAATGTGCACAGACTACAGATGAAAAATTAAGTTTCGAAATTCGAACATGCCCACTCACAAACATTAATTGTCTCAATACTTTTCTTTAGCCACCGAAAATCCGGTTTCGAAAGAGTCACGCTGTGTTCGAGATTGAGAGCAACTGTAAGTTTTATGTGCGACCCGAAGAAAGCAGGAAACGAAAAAAGGAAAGTCCCGTCTGGCTCTTTTGCCACCTGACTTATCATTCGGCAGTTTTCGACTTCAACATTGTCATCCAGGTTGCTGAAGCCGGTATGGCCATCACAGCCAACCTATCACTTGCCATCGATGCTAGAAAACAAAAGGTGGTGGCGTCCATTAAAGATTTCGACCTTGAACTGAAGCTGAACGAGCAGCTATCGAATGCGGGCTTGGATCAGGACGAAATGTTTGAAATTCAAGAAGTTATGGAGACGAAGTTCGAGGACGCGATCAATGAAGCGCTGAGCAAGGGGCTCGACTTGCCTAGTGATGACAAGGGAATATGGAAACTGACAAACCCACGTCTGCGACTGAGGGAGCGGTATTTGATTTTGAGCGCTGACATTGACATTGATACGAACAAGGTCACAATGGACCTTGGGACACTGTAATATGTATGGGTGACTCCAAAAGCACTTCAATCAGCTATGTTGAACAAAAATTTATCGGCCATAATGAATACGGTGCATACTGCACCTTGATCCACTGAATCCACTGTTCGTCTAGCACTGAGTGTGAAGGGTTGTCCCCATGAATGCAAATACAGAGTCGTGCAAAAGATACGGAAACCCTTGTACAGTACCAGTTGCAATTTTAAGCTGCTTGGGACCTGCTCCTGCAGGCTCCAGATGCACACATAAGGGGTCAGTGGTGCATCCGCCGAGCCAGGCGCAGGCCTCAAACAGCCAAAGATTACAGCTTGCACCGTGTGTGTGTGGGGGAACACAACAAAGCATGTCGTGAAATGTGTGCCGCAGTATCATATCAATCGTCTTCCACCAGTAACTCGTCTTCGTCGTATTTCTCTACGTACATCGATCTTCGCCTGCCGCTACTGCGCAGATTTGCTCGACGGCCACCACTAGCAAATCGCACTTCGTATATGATCTGGAAGCAAATCTTGTTATAGTGTTGTAACTTTAACGTTATTAATATCGTTTACGGCATGTAGTTGCAGAACCTGTTGAATTCGCATTTTGGCCAGACATCGTTCCTGAGGCGTCATCTCACGCATTTCCGCCGCGACGCTGCGACAGAACGCGTCCTCATTCGCAGACTCGTTGCCGTAAATCGAAAGCGATTCGTCGAAGCCGACGGTATATTTGGGATCATCGAGCGTCGGATGATACGGTGGATCGTCGCTTCCGTCACCTGATGTTTTGCGTTTTCGTTTGCTCTTGTTCGGCCTCGAGTCAGCTAAACGCCGGGCGGCTGCAGCGATTGCCGTCTGAAACAACTAATAAGTAGGGGGTAGCTGTATGTGGTTAAAAATTAAAAGTGTATCGGCCATATCCGAATGTTAAAGAAAACTGTACAAGTAAATTGTGAATAAAAAGTTTAGTTGCTCAAATTCGTGTCTGATAGGTATACGTACATAGGTATAGATTATACATGCAGGCGGTACCTGGGTTTGCTCATTCGACTCTTCCTCCTGACCTTCTGGTCTCACGTTGATCGTTTCTTCTCCTTCAGCACCTTCAATTGGCGGAATTGGAAAGTTCAGCTCGGCACTTGCATCGAGCACCGAATCATCGTTTTCCTCGCTTCTGAAATCCTTACGTTTTGGCAGAAATCTTTTTGATTGAGCCATAGCGAGTAATAGTGAAAACATACAAGAACACGAACCGTAAATCGTTGAGACATTCGACTCTGAAACTTGGATCTGTGTCGAACAACATTTCAGTGAGCACGCGGTAGCCTTTCGATCCTTGTGACAGATTATCTCTCGTCTGCCGCAGCAGCGAGGAAATGTTTGCGCCCTGAAACAAGATCCGGGCTTCCTATCCATTTGTTAGTTGCAGGTAACGCTCTATTATGTATATTTAAAGCAGGAAACAGCAGTAAGAACACTCTTCGGGCGGAAGCACGAACCATTTTCGCTAATTTCTCCACTTGTTTTGCGTGCGTTGAACTGTGCACGTGATCACTCAGTCGGTCGACACGAAGGAAGTCCCGGTCGCATACACAGCAGCGGTAAACAGGACCCCGGAAATGTCACAAAGATGTCAGAACAAGCCATTCAAAGTTAAAAACGCAGAAAACAACCAAACGCACTGTTCATGTTGAGTTTCAATGTGTCTGCGCGCGGCTGGCCCACTGCAAAACTTCTGCTTGCAAATCTCACAGGAAAAGCGTTTCTTGCTTTCCGATCCGTCCTCTTGCACTTGACTTTCATGACGTTCTTTGTGTTTCTTCAGCTTCTCTGGATCAAAGAATTTTAGGATGCACCGGTCACAACTGAATAACCGGCGATTGGATTGCTTCATTTTTCGCTTCTTTCTGTTCTTTGCCATGGCCAGCAATACATTTGCTTTCGCTTGTTCGGGACTGATTTCGACGTTATTCTGAACAGTTTCGGTTGTTATTGATCCAGTTAACAAAATGTCATTGTTAGTAGATGTCGGAGCTCCGCTGTGCATTTCACTGGATGATGCTTTCATTGAAGACGTCGTCGTCGAAGGCGTTGAAACCTGAGCAGAACGGTATGATTAAAACACTATAATTATTTGAAATTGAAACAGCATGAAACTTTACATGAACTTGACATCAAGTTGAATGAGAAACCTGCGTGTGTTGCCCTTGTTGCTGCAAGCTGGTTGCCTGCTGCGATGTTTGCATCGACGGCGGCACGGTCATCGGCATTCGAAAGTCGGCAGCGGCGCCCAGATTCACCGGCGTCAGAAAGTTCATGGCGTGATAATTGATCCCGTGATGACTAAAGTCGTCCATTGTGTGATTTTGCAAGTTCCGTGATGAACTGTTTTCGCTGTGTTGATAATCTATACAGGGACCCACAGAATGCAGTTTTGACAAACTCGAGTTCAACAGACACGCGAGCAAGCACATAAGATCGAAAATGTTTCAGTTACCAAGTCTGCAGCTGACCGTGTGCTCGTGACGAGTGGTTTTATTCCATCCTGTTTGATGCATTTGGTGTCTTGTTGCATGCTAACACGAACGTTATTGAACGCAGCGAAGCAACACAATTATCGTATTCATGTCTTGCTGGGTGCTTTTCTTGTGCGCCTCAAACTTGCCGGTTACCGAAGACAACGAAAGACCAAGCATGCTGGGACTCATGTTCTATATTTTAATCACATTTTGGCAACGATGAACGCAGGTACGCAGATACATTTCAAATACACATATTGAGCAAAAGAGCAACGCCACAGCAAACAGACGCGCCAAAAAGTTTATTTTAAATTTATTAGCATACCAAAGGTCACAATAAATACAGAACACAAAATGGTGAGCTGAGGTTGTTCAATTGTTGATCCGTTGCAGAAATCACCGTTGCACGTGCAGAACTTGAGGTCATCATAAGTGTCTTTTCCCTGCAAACCAGTTATCAGATGAGTTTTCTCTGGTTCTGCCACCTGCTGTTGAGAACTATGTACTATAAAAACATCGCGTTCTAAGCTCACCACTGCATGATTCCCAAGTATCGGGCACCGCATTTGGAACTGAAAGCACCACAAGTTGCCAACAGCCCCCTAAGAACTTAAAAAAGGCTTAAAAAGGATTCCCTGACCATGGCTCCCATTGGTGCTTCATCAGAGCAATCGTCATCCTTTGCTGGTAGTGGCCAACAGCTGTAAGCTGCCATGAAGGTACCGGCTGGAAAGTTGAACAACCATGGCAAATAAGTAGCTGACTAACTGAGTTTCTTTCTTTTCTTTCTTTCTTTCTTTCTGATTTTTTAACAAACGCAGTGAGGGGCTGCAGGAGTGGAAATGAACTACCAGAACTAGAAGACACGTACTGGTCTTTTCCCTGCCAGATGTTTTCAGGCACGCTTCTGCGGTACCATTCGTTCCGCCACATTTCTGCATTGTTCGGTCGCAAGTGCCCTGACGATCCTCGCTCAGCACCATGCAATTGAAACATTCAATCGAAAAGACTGAAATGACGGGTCGATAGGAAATTTGTATCGCTCAACAGCAACAGAGCTGAAGACCTTAATCTAAAAGGTAGTTCCACGCAGATACCTGTTGGTCTCAAAGATAGCGTTCTTGGTCAGGATTTCGGAATGGTATCTGATTCCTGCATTCGAACCAAGGAACAAGGAAGACCAAAGTAGCTAGGCCATGCGAAAATAAGCCAAAACATGGGGTGATCCGACACAAGCGTGAAAATACGGACATGATATGGATTTGCAAATACTAAAAATTATGCAAAAAAAATAAAATAGATATGTCAACTGATCATATCAAGCACAAAATTTACCCAATTCAAGCGCTCCCATACCATGCCGGAAAATCCGGCATTTTTTCTTTCTTCCTAATTTTGAGCAAAGCCAGCACATCTTGCATGGCTTTTGAAAATTTTTCGTTCCCTGTATTTTAGATGCAGGAATCAGGCATTTAACAGAGATATTAGCCGCATGGGTCTTTTTGAGACTAACTTATATCGGAGCGCGGAACTACCTCTTTTAAGCCATTACCTTCTTGCGAGATGAACACAATCAAAAAACCTATGCTTTTCTTCAGGTTGCCTGTCATGGTGGCAAATCCGTTGTCAGTTGCTGTATTACGTGTTGTTGACCGTTTCGTAGTTGGATTCTCTCGTTTTTAGGGGTCGCATTTCCAGGCAGCTGGAGCTGGCTTTTCACGTGCCCTTTAATTATTCAAGCACAGTACTTTCACACAGGTAAACATGAATTTCAGCCGAATCGCATTCGAAATTCCAGTTACAGCAGAGCTTACATATGTACAATGTGAGTTGAACAAAAACGCATGAGCGCTCAATTGTAAAATACCTATGCTGTTTCAAGTACAATCATATACAATTAAATTTTTTAGAATGAAAAATCACAATTCTGTTGGTTAATACATAAAGACGCCCAAAGTTGCCACCAGGCTTGTTAGCTCGGTCGTCATTGTGCTCAACACAGCGCAATAATGATGCCGCGTACAATGAACATCCGCTTGAATGGTTGTATTGTCTCCCTGCGGCAGTCTCTCATTCTTGGCCCGTCAAACGCAGAGACCCTCTGCGATTTGCTTGTGTGCAGGGCTGGATTAAAAAATTTTTTTATTATCGAACTTTTTTTTCTTAAAAACACTTTTCGAACTTAAAATCACTTTTTTTTATTCCGGACCCCCAAAAAATTGGTTTCTAGAGAAATGAAATTTCTGAAATCATGTTACTTAGGTATGTTTTGAGGGACACTAAAGAGAACTTCTCCACTGACTTGCATGTTTATGTCGATCACCTGCGATTTAGCCCATTTGGTCATAACTTTGAGAACCCTGAAGGTAACTCTGTGGGCATACATGACAAAGGGAAGACCAACCTTCTGTTTGTGAATTTGGCGATAAATTTGAAGAGAGATAAAGACTTGCACCACACTCATGTTGTGTGACAAAAGCAACAAATGACAAATCCACACAACTGCAAATAGGCGAGCAACGTGGAGTCTGTCGATAGCTTACGTCGATAGCTCAATAACTGTACAGTATACGGTATGGGGTGTCCTATATTATACGTGCAGCGATTGTTGGGATGTCTGGGAACTGTATGAGTCCATTACAATGCCATTTTAAACTGAAATATAAACGCCGCAGGCGATTTTTTGAGAATGATGAGCAATAAAACGCATGAAAACATACCTTTTTACCTTAAAAAAGTGAGAAAATAACGAAAAAAAGAGGAAAAATAATAAAAAAGTGGACTTACTTTTTAAAATTTTAAAATAAAAAAAAGCAAAAAAAGTGGCCAACTTTTTAAAAAAAAATTTTTTTTGCAAAAAAATTTTTACTTTTTTTAATCCAACCCTGCTTGTGTGGGTGTGCCGTTATTTTATTCAAGTGGACAACAAGCATGTCGAAGACAAGGTTGATGTTTACTGCAAAAACAGACTCATGGAAGCAATAGGTGCAGTTGCAGCTACAGTTTCTAGATAATCATGCGTTAACGGACAGAACAGTGGTTTAATTGTTGTCCACAGTCGCATTCAGTGTGCCGTTGAGCCACTGAAAGGTGTCGTTTCCAGGTGCTGGTAGTTGATGCATCTGTTCTCGGAATTGAATCAACAGCGTCAGGTATGTGAACACTGTTGATGCCAACTGAAAACGAAAATACTTATGTTTTTTATGGTTTAGTGCTGCATAAACCTATGTCCTTACAGTGATAAACAGAGTCTTTGTGATGTGCGCAAAGCCCCAGACCGTAACAGAATAGGACAGATGACCCATTTTGTTGAGGAACGCGTTTGCAACCATATCGCGCTGAAATGGACAACCTCGAGCTAGATAAGTCAACACAAATTAAACAAATCTTTCAACCCAAAAAACCTTCAGATCGTAAGTATTCCAAACAGCAGCTTCTTGCATGAGAATTGCCTTCGCGTGATGCATCTGAAAGCTAATATTGTTGTTTTTGGTGATCTACATAATAACGCAGCAGCGGGAAAACGGACCTGATCGTAGATAAGTGACGGTGTCCAAGCAATAATGGTGAAGAAGAGAACGCGGTGCCACATCGTCATAATCACATCATTCAACACGCTCATCGCTGTCGTCGCCTCCACGCTTTGGTCCTTCAACACTCCGTACATGGATAGCGTCAGGCCACAAATAGTCAGCATGAAACCTGCAGAGGACTCGGTAGGATAATGCACTGCACTTTTAAATCTATTTCATAAAACCAACCGAAAAACACGTATCCACTGAACATGTGGTTGATTCGTTTCAGCAGCTCGGTTAACTGGTTGTGTTTGATCAAACAGTTGAGAATCGTGGCGCCATGACGAAGTTCACATCTATGGCAGAACAGAGGGAGTTTCTGGTTGAGAGGCATGCGTACTTGGATAATTCGTGAACCCGCAGAAACCTGTTTGCGATCATTTCTTCATTGAACTGTCGCAGCTCGACGAAATACGCGCGAACGATGCAGGCAAACGTGGCGATTGACGTCATGTAAGCCGATGTGCCAAAAACGCTCAGGAAGATCGCAAACATGCCGGGAAACTACAGTTCGGAGCAAACAGGTACGGACGTAGAAGAAGTTCACAATATTCCGAGCAGTTGAACTAACCGCGACACCCAAGCAATTGAAATCAAAGTTCGACAGTCCATCTCCTGGATTTCGCTGGATCATAAACACGACGCTCGAAACAAGAGCCATAAAGAAGACCATTGAGACAGCGAATAAGACCAGGATTCTGAAAGTGACCCCACCCCGCATTCGTAGAAATACATAGACGTCTGGCTTCGTTACGGCCAGGCCGTCATGCTGTCGAGGGTCAAGCCGCCCAATATTAGGAATGCTGAATGCCAACGCCTAACAACCATCAATGTTACCTACCTTCTCTTGATGCTGGACTCGTTCTTGAAAACACCGATCCCTCCGTTAAATTCGACAATGTGTCTCATCATTTGCACAGCTTGTCCTGTGATGTTCCATTTAACAACGTATATAAACCCAACCCAACCATTGAGTGCGTCGGCGAAACCCAATGCGCCGGAGATCACCTGCGAAATTTGATTTTCATGTGTTCGCACACACCAAAGGAACGGAACAATGCCCATCAGATTCTGAGCTTGGTGCGATCATTTCGGTGTGTGCCTCTTTATACAGATATGACTGCAAGGGATGCAAAAAACACATCACCCATCTGGAGAAGTGCAGATACGATTACACGTCTGATTATGAAGACACAACTGGGGATCGGTTCGGGTTTCGCTCACTGTTTACATATTTACTATTTAAAAAAAGGTTGTACTAATTTAAAAGAGCAAATTTGCAAAGCACTCGATGACCGAGCAAACCCATCCCTAGCCTCAAACAATCTCAAGGTGAAGATCTGCTTGCAACTAACCAGTGTCCGTTTGCCATCCTTTGTGCCATTGATGATGCTTGCTGTTGACACCACACCCTCCGCATGTGCAATCAAACCGATGGAAGTAGAGATCAGAAGACACAAAGCGATCACGACTCGACACCACTGAACGAATCTGTCCTTGAATGTCCGGATGTTTCGTGGTTCACGGAAATACACGCCGGTCACTCGGCACCAGACACGCAGCCAGAATGTGCCACGCCACAAAGCTGACGAATGCAGGGCTGCTGTACTGGACCCGGGAGACATTCTCATTGTGACCATAATCCAAATTCGAAACTGCTTGAAAACAAATTCTGTTTG
The DNA here is from genome assembly GCA_030248065.1 of Rhynchonema sp. JSB1_4. NCBI lineage: Eukaryota > Metazoa > Nematoda > Chromadorea > Monhysterida > Xyalidae > Rhynchonema > Rhynchonema sp. JSB1_4. The sequence goes on from JASAMV010005491.1 coordinate 31,847, forward strand.
CAAACTCTGTGACCGAGAAAACAGCTTGTTGAATCTGCTGAATCATTTTAATCCAATAAATTCATGTTTGGATTCGTTTTTCTAGGTGACACGAGAACCCCCGGATGTCCCGCTTATATATATGTATGTGTTTTTATTGCGCCCTTTCTGAGTCACGAATAATGGTTGACAGATATCGAGTTACAAACACAAAGTACACGAACAATGTTTTGGAGTAGTTTTTGATCAATGAGCATAATAACAGCCGTCAATTGCATACAACGACTTGTACAACGCACAATTTGTTCAATATTTGATTTCATGTTTGCGCGTTCATTTCTCATTGGTGAGTGCAGCTAGTCGAACCTTCTTGGAGCAATATGCTCTTCGAACTGATCCCATAGCGTTTTTAATTGAGGTAGACACGGTTGATGCACGTGAAATATACTCCCGCTGGAAAAGAATGAAACATTGTCCAACACCTTTCTCACACCTTTGTGGCCATATAAATCGGGGCATGCGCGGTAGCGCATGTCCCGGTTGTCCGGAGTTAGTGCCGGCAGAAAAATTTCACTGGCCAGTAATTCCACAACAAAGCACCGATGGTTTCAATATTTAAGCACAATGTGCCTTGGGCCACCCTACATCTGCATTCAAAATTTGACGTTGATCGGTACCGGCGTCGTGGAGTTACGGTACCCAACGCCTCTCAAAAAGTGCAAAAACGTTCTTCTTCTTCTTCTTTCTTTCTTTCTTTCTTTTTTTCCGGCAAAATGTTCGTTCAAAACTCAGGGATACATCGGACGAGAAATCTGCCGCAGTACCGGGGGTTTTGAAGGTCGAGAAACTCGGTGGTGATATTGGTTTTTGGATCCAGTGCTTTTCGGAGCTAGAACCGGAACTAGAACCGGAACTCAAAACTTATCCATGCAAATAAGTCACACAATAATGGTCTGATCGTAAAGACAGTGCGTGCGGTATATAGGTTTTCGGGGTCGAGAAATCTAATGGAGACATCGGCTTTTGAATCTGGAACTTTTCGGACCCAGAACCGGAACTGGATCCGGAACCCAGTATTTAGCACAGCAATTAATTCGCACAATACTCCTCTGATGATGAAGCCAGTGGGTGCGGAACACGGGTTTTCAGGGTCAAGAAATCTAATGGTGACATTGGTTTTTGAATCCGGAGCTCTTCGGAGCCAGAACCGGAACTGGAACCGGAACTCAGTATTTATCAAGCAAATAAGTCGCACAATACTGGTCTGATCATAAAGACAGTGCGTGCGGTATATAGGTTTTCGGGGTCGAGAAATCTAATGGTGACATTGGCTTTTCAATCCGAAGCTCTTCGGAGCCAGAACCGGAACTGGAACCGGAACTCAGTATTTATCCATGCAAATAAGTCGCACAATACTGGCCTGATCATAACGACAGTGCGTGCGGTATATAGGTTTTCGGGGTCGAGAGACCCAACGGTGGCATTGGTTTTTAAATCTGGAACTTTTCGGAGCCAGAACCGGAACTAGAACCGGAACTCAGTATTGATCAATGCGAATAAATAGTGTAATAGTGATCTGATCTGCAGTAATGTGTCAGCTGTTTATGTTTCTGGGGTCGGGGAACCGATGGTGACATCGTTTTTTTAGCTCTGACTTGATTGAGGTGTGAAACAGTAACATGAATACAGTAAAACCACCACAAGGTGAACCTCTACATAGTGAATTCCTTTGTATAGTGAACGAATTATCAGTGTGATCATTGTATTTTCCGTCCACCGAATGAGAAGATGCACTTACTCGAAAAACAAAATACAAGAAGAAAAATGCCTGCTGTCGCGCGGCAAGAATCAGGATATGGTTCTCGGTATCATGCTGGTCGCATATAAAACACCTATACAAGATTGTTTATTCCCCAAAGTAAAAAGATATCAGTGGTTACGCACAGGAGCAAAAGGCGACTAAAAACATCACCGAAACAGAAGAAAAGCTTATTTGCCAAAAAAATGAGCACGATTTAGAAAGAGGCGTTGCATTCTTTTAGAAAAGTGAATTAAAAAGCGATACGCCATCAAGGAACCATATTGCGGCCAACGCATAATCGTTTTACCCACTCTTTATGCCGTTACTAGTACGAATCGAACCTGTGACAGCTTGCCGTCGTCGCCTCATTGCGCTATTGGCCGCAATATGGTTCCTTGATGGCGTATCGCTTTTTAATTCACTTTTCTAAAAGAATGCAACGCCTCTTTCTAAATCCTGCTCATTTTTTGGCAAATAAGCTTTTCTTCTGTTTCGGTGATGTTTTTAGTCGCCTTTTGCTCCTGTGCGTAACCACTGATATCTTTTTACTTTGGGGAATAAACAATCTTGTATAGGTGTTTTATATGCGACCAGCATGATACCGAGAACCATATCCTGATTCTTGCCGCGCGACAGCAGGCATTTTTCTTCTTGTATACTAGGTGCTCCGAACTGTTGCTCTTGGAACAGAGTCGATTGCGTTCGATGCATCTGAAAACTTGACGCATTGTTTATGTATACCTTGCGCGAGATGGAGTGGTGACGTTGCAAATACTCAAAGTATTTGAGCTCTGATAGAACGAAAGCAACGCCAGTGTTTTTATAACTGAATCAGAACTACATACATACCTATGTACTATGAATGTAGGTAGTGTTAGGAAATGCTCTAAAGTTTAGAGCAAATCGAAAGGCCCAACACCGTATGATAAAGAGAACCATGATGCCTTGGTTGGACTGTACACATTCTAGCAGGCCGTTGCCCATTATATGCGCCTGGGATGTTTTGATGTATCGGGTTACGACGATGGAGCCACACTGTGTGGCTACCTGGCAATTGCCTTCAGTGGCCACGTCGTTTTTAATCTCACATCAGAAGAAACATAATGCGAGCAATTAAAACGAGAACATCGAGGCTAACTGAGATGCTTTCACATTTCACTAGCATACAATGGACACACATTACCACACCCAGTGAAACTTTCTGTCGAGAATTTAACAAGAAAGTAAGATGCTATAGACTAAAAGGATTTAGGTGACAATACAATATGGGTATGAATCAGTCTAGTGATTAATCAAATTAAGTGCTTGGAGTGCGCAATGCAAAACAACCGGAGCCAATGCTGCTGTTTTCATTCGCAAAGTGGTCAGGCAGCGACACTATTCCGCTGTTTGCTCAGCGAAAAAACTGACGAATGACTTTGAATGTGACTCATTCGATGCGCGCGTGCCATTGTTTATTGGACTGACTTGCTGTTTAAATTGAACCAGCAGTATGAGATACGTGAACACGGTTGATAATATCTGAAAGTAAAAGTGAAATGCGCAGAGATTTGTTGGCATAACAATACTGTACGTCGGTAAAGCAGTTGGCTCGATACCGTAATGAACAACGGTTTCGTGATTGGACCAAATCCCCACGTAGTTATTGAGTACGACATGACGCCGAACTTCGAGAGAAACGCGCGGGAAATTCTTTCGAGCTGAAAGGTTCACACGGTGGAAAAACAGCACACGCAACGGCTTCACATACCGTATTATACCTTTGTGTCGTTCGTATCCACAAACTCTGGCCTCTTGCAAAGAAGCAGCGTTTGTGCGGGTGCATCTGCAAGGAAACATCAGCGACAGCACCTGATGAAAACGGTGAGGCAATCCGGTAAAATTAAAACTCTACCTGATCATAAATCCGAGACGGTGTCCAAGCGATCATCGTAAATGATATCAAAGAATGGACCACTACCGATTAACAATGTTCCCAATATGCCAACGGAATTTACATGGCCCTCATTAATGTTCTTTTCGACTTCGAAGCAGCGTAAGCCATGAGAGTCAGAAAGAAAAGTGAGATCGTGAAACCTAAAAACAACCAGATTCAATCAGTTCTGAGTGTCTGCACGGTGTCATATTAATAGAAAAACGGACCAAAGAACACAAAACCGCTAAACAGATTGTTGACTTGTTTCAGCAAGCATGTCAACTGGTTGTGTCTAACGTAGAAGTCCAGCAACAAGTCGCTTTTGGAAAAGCTAGCTCCTAAGCGATTGTAGCGAAAGGTGAGAAATGGCGTTTTGTTGCAAAGTTGCCGAATCCGGAAAAACATAATGAAATAGTTTAAAGTTTTAATTCCATTAACTTAAAAAGTTTGTTCGCACCTGCTTGTTTCAAGTTCTCGTTAAAGTATCTCAGCTGAGAAAGACGGCACGAATGAGACTGGTGAACATTGTCAGCGCAATCAAATAAACCATTTGTGCAGAAAGATTTACGAAGAAACCAAACACACCGGGAAACTCCAAAGGGAATGACCATAATTCCACGGCAACGAGTTATTGCACTGGTCA
>JASAMV010005492.1:0-10056 GCA_030248065.1 Rhynchonema sp. JSB1_4
CCACCTTTGCATCCCTGTAATACGTGCGATGCTCTCTATTCTATTCTTCTCTTTTTTAAACGATTCCCGACGTAAATAACCATGTCTGTTCCAACGCCATACAACCCAGATGTCAAAACATCCTCAAAAATATCAGCCCACCTCACACATTAACCTTCGACCATCCTTCCGCGCTGTTACCGGTGTCGCCCGACTGCTGTCCACTGTTCGCGATTTCTTTCCACGCGTCAAAAATCGCTTGATGCCTGGCCCGGGCACTTTCTCGCCAAATATGATGTTTCCGCTGGAAAACACAAAACAACGTTCAATCCATAAATAGATTGTCCCCAAAATTTGTTCACGATAGGTCCGAAATCTGAGTCTGTGGTGAAAAATACCGATTTTGAGCCGTTTTGAAGCAGAAATATATTGTTCCCAAAATTTGTTGACGATAGATAGCCCAGATGAATTTGGGGGGAATAGGCCAAAAAAATGGACCCGATCCCAGATGAATTTGGGGGGAATAGGCCAAAAAAATGGACCCGATTTGCCCATATGTGTTGACGATTTGGGGGGTGGGAATAGAGATGAATTTGGGGCCCAGATGAATTTGGGGGGAATAGGCCAAAAAAAATGGACCCCCCCAAGTACTAGCACAGAACATGTATCCCCGCGAATAAAAAAATGACCCCCCCAAGTACCAGCACACAAAAACATAAAAACAATCTGAGCCATCCAAACCCCCCCCCCCCCCACAACCGTCGAAACGAAATCTGACGCCCCATCCCTAACGCTTAACAAAAATCCCCCACAAGTTTGCACACCCCGAACGCACAATGAAAACCCCTCGCAAGTTTACTCACCCGTGCCGCAAATCTGGATACCGAACGCCCGACATCGCACCGTTCGTCACAAGTTTCGAGCAACAAACTTTCGCCGCTGTTCAACGGGACAGCAACAAATTTTCGCCGCGTATCGATTGGACCCAGTCGCGTTGTCTCTGGTGATGAGATGAGAAAAAAATACTCACATTCTCTTCCCTTCATTTTAATACGAACCAAAAAAAATGGCTGGAGCCGGGCCAAAAAAAAAACAAAAAAAAATAATAAAAAAATAAAAAAATAATAATAAAAAAATAATAAAAAAATTCACGAAAAAATCCAAGCCAACTTTTCTCTTCCAAATGATGGAACAACTTCCTCCACCCTCCCGAGCAAAACATCCAAGCCAACTGCAACCGACCAATCACATTTTAGCCGAATAAAATTCAAACGCCATGTGCTTAAGCATACATGACGTCACTTCCGAGCACTTCTCCGCTTCTCCCGTTAACCGGCCCCCAATTTTTCGACCTCAAAAAATGACTTTTTTCCGTCCCCCCCAGTGTAGTTCCTGGTCCGGCGCGGCGGTTAGTGTACCTACCCCTTTTTTCCGTGCGGCGGTTAGTGTACCTCCCTGGGGGGGGGAAGGGGGGGGGAAGACCCAAATCCAGGAAAAAGTCACTTTTTGGGGTAGAAAATTTGACCGATTTTTGGCCCTTTTTGGAAAAAATTCTTCATAAAAAGGGTATTTTGGCGACTTTTGACATCATTGACCTAAAAATCACTCATTTTAGGCCTAAAAATGCCCATTTTAGGCCTAAAAATGCCAATTTTAGGCAAAAATTGAGGCGGTTAGTGTACCTGGCGCGGCGGTTAGTGTACTAGTGTACCTTGGTCGCGGCGGTTAGTGTACCTTTGGGGGGGGGACCCCCCTCCCCCCCCCAGGAACTACACTGGTCCCCCCCCAAATTGGGACTTCCCCCCCCAGGTAGGTACGTCTGTTCCCCCTCCGAAAATAGTGGAGGGTACGTCTGTTCCCCCTCCGGACCAGGAACTACACTGCTGGGGGAGAGGTAGGTAGGTAGATTGACGCGCCATCCTGATGCAGTACGTAAGTCGCCGCCCCGGTTGGTACAGTAGTGTAGTAGGTATGGTATAATTTTTGGCTCAAAATGGTTTAAGATCGGTATTTTTCACTCCATATAGGCGAAAAATCGCGCGTGACGTGCGAAATTAGCGCTTAAGAGTACATTCTCATCAATATGTCGACATAAAATTTTGTTCCCGGACGACTCCCCCCAGCTCGGCCGGTCGGTGCTACAGTAGGTAGGTTGATTGCAGGCAGGCTTTTTTGGTGGTACAGTAGGAGTAGGTTGATTGCTGCAAAGCAAAGGCCTGGGTATGGGTAGCTACTGCTTCTTTCTTCAAAACGATGACTGAAAAGATCAAGAACTAGGAAATGTTATTGCGCGAAGCGCAAAAATTTTGAAAATTTTGGTTCAAAAAATGGTAATTTCGTTCAAATTTAGGCATACCGGGCCGGACCGGGCCGGGCTGCTCGGCCCGGCCCGGCCCGGTCCCCCCAAATCTCCGGCCCGGCCCGGCCCGGCCCGGTCGACCAACTCCAAAATCGCGGCCCGGCCCGTTTCCGATCTCTGGTGCAGATCTTCCATAAAAGCCTTTACGTCATCATATACTCAACCACAAACTTTGTACACAAGGTGTCTTATACAAGAACTTGACTTTACGACCCCCAAGCGGGGAATTCCAAGTTGGGGGGCTGTATTTTTGGGGGGCTGTATTTTCTCACTGACCCCTTTTAGGGGGGGGCTCTATTTTTGGGGGGCTCTATTTTAGGGAATACGGTATTGGTCCAGAAGTCAAAAACAGGAGTGGCCCTAAAAGCCCCGGGCCCCAGGCCCCGGGGCCCCAACCCTAAAAGCCCCAAAATCACAGGCCCCGTCCCTAAAAGCCCCAGGGTCTGGGGCCCCGGCCCTAAAGGCCCCGGGGTGAAAGCCCCGGGTGCTTTCGTCGATACCCTAAAAGCCCCGGGGTCCTGTGTTTGGACCCTAAAAGCCCCAGGCCCCGTGGTCGGTACTCGGTACCCTAAAAGCCCCAGGCCCCGTGGTCGGGACCAGTGGTGTAGCTACCCAGGCGGGGCGGCAACCTACTGTACCACCCAAAATGCGGGGCGGCAACCTACCTACTGTACCAGCCGAGCTAGGGGGGGGGGGGGGCGTACCACTTGGGGGGGGTCATCTGGAAACCGAAATTTTTTATGTCTAAATACTGAAGAAAATGTGGCCTAAAACACTAATTTCGCGCGCAGCGCGCGATTTTTCGCCTATTTGCAGACAAATATGCTAATTTTATGCAATTTTAAGCCAAAAATGAATGTTTTGGGCGAAAAGTTAGGTGGGGCGGCAACCTACCTACTGTACCAGGGGAGGGGCGGCAACCTACCTACTGTACCAGGCGAGGGGCGGCAACCTACCTACTGTACCTTGGGGGGGGACCGCCCCCCACCCCCCCCCCCAGCCACACCATTGGTCGCAGTGTAGTTCCTGGTCCGGCGCGGCGGTTAGTGTACCTACCCCTTTTTTCCGTGAGGCGGTTAGTGTACCTCCCGGGGGGGGGGGGAGGGGGGGGGAAGACCCAAAATCAGGAAAAAGTCACTTTTTGAGGTAGAAAATTTGACCTATTTTTACCCCTTTTTGGAAAAAATTCTTCAGAACAAGGGTATTTTGGCGACTTTTGAGAACATTGACCTAAAAATCACACATTTTAGGCCTAAACATGCCCATTTTAGGCCTAAAAATGGCCATTTTAGGCAAAAGTTGAGGCGGTTAGTGTACCTGACGCGGCGGTTAGTGTACTAGTGTACCTTGGTCGCGGCGGTTAGTGTACCTTAGGGGGGGGGGACCCCCCTCCCCCCCAGGAACTACACTGATTGGTCGGGACCCTAAAAGCCCCGGGCCCCGTGATCGGGACCCTAAAAGCCCCGGGCCCCAGGCCCCTGGGACCCTAAAAGCCCCGGGCCCCAGGCCCCGTGGTCCGGACCCTAAAAACCCCGGGCCCCAGGCCCCGTGGTCGGGACCCTAAAAGCCCCGGGCCCCGCGGTCTGAAATGAGATTGCAGAAATGAGATGTACTTTCTCCACTAGAACTGTAACATCAATTAACCTATCAAAAAGATCAAATCGACAAATCGAGCTGTTTTGTTTTTCGTTTCACATTCTCTTAGGGTTAGGGTCCCGACCACGGGGCCTGGGGCCCGGGGCTTTTAGGGTCCCAACCACGGGGCCTGGGGCCCGGGGCTTTTAGGGTCCCAACCACGGGGCCTGGGGCCCGGGGCTTTTAGGGTCCCAGCAACGGGGCCCGGGGCTTTTAGGGTCCCGACTAGGCCTGGGCACAATACCACTTTTGACACCCAATACCAATACCCAATACCAATACCGGCCCTGTACCAATACCCAATACCAATACCAAATTGGTGACCCAATACCAATACCCAATACCAATACCGGGTGAGACCCAATACCAATACCAATACCCAATACCAGATCAATACTACTGAAGTGCCTGGTATTGGGTTTGGTATTGGGTTGGTATTGGTATTGAGTGTTGGGTATTGGGTTGGTATTGGTATTGGGTATTGGGTATTGGTCTTAGTATTGGTTTGGTATTGGGTTTCTGGTCTGGTATTGGGTTGGTATTGGGTTTGGTATTGGTTTGGTATTGGGTTTTGAGTCAGGTATTGGTCTGGTATTGGGTTGGTATTGGGTTTGGTATTGGTTTGGTATTGGGTTTTTCTGAATTAGTATTGGGTATTGGTTTTGACCCAATACCTGGACAAACCCAATACCAATACCCAATACCAATACCAGGCCAGCTTCAATACCAATACCCAATACCCAATACCAGAATTAGACCCAATACCAATACCAAACAGTGGTATGGGTGGGCACAATACCCAATACCCAATACCAATACCACCCAATACCAATACCAATACCAGTGTTTGGTATTGGTATTGGGTCTGATTCTGGTATTGGGTATTGGGTATTGGTATTGAAGCTGGCCTGGTATTGGTATTGGGTATTGGTATTGGGTTTGCCCAGGTATTGGGTCAAAACCAATACCCAATACTAATCCAGAAAAACCCAATACCAAACCAATACCAAACCCAATACCTGACTCAAAACCCAATACCAAACCAATACCAAACCCAATACCAACCCAATACCAGGCCAAAAACCCAATACCAAACCAATACTAAGACCAATACCCAATACCCAATACCAATACCAACCCAATACCCAATACTCAATACCAATACCAACCCAATACCAAACCCAATACCAGGCACTTCAGTAGTATTGATCTGGTTATTGGGTATTGGTATTGGTATTGGGTCTCACCCGGTATTGGTATTGGGTATTGGTATTGGGTCACCAATTTGGTATTGGTATTGGGTATTGGGTATTGGTACAGGGCCGGTATTGGTATTGGGTATTGGTATTGGGTGTCAAAAGTGGTATTGTGCCCAGGCCTAAACAGTGGTATTGGTATTGGTATTGGGTGGTATTGGTATTGGGTATTGGGTATTGTGCCCACCCATAGTCCCGACCACGGGGCCTGGGGCTTTTAGGGTCCCGATCAGTGTTGGAGGTGGGGGGGGGGGGTTTGGGGGGGGGGGGGTGGCCCCCCCCCAGTACAGTAGGTATCCTCCTCGCCTGGTATAGTAGGTATCCCCCCCGATGTTTAGCATGGTACAGTAGGTATCCCCCCCGATTTTCACCCCGGTACAGTAGGTATCCCCCCCGATTTTGCCCCAAAAGTGCCAATTTTTGACCAAAATGGCCGAAATTAGTGCAAAATCAGTGTTTTTTACCTCAAATTACCCGAAATTCGCGCGCTACGCGCGCAAATACTACGTTTTCACACGATTCCACACATAATAAACACATAAAAAATTTTCACCCCAAAACCTGACCCCCCCCAACCCCCCCCAAACCCCCCCTAGGTACATAACCCCCCCCCAAGGCAATCGGGTCTGGTACAGTAGGTATCCCCCCCTCTCCGAGCGCGGTACAGTAGGTATCCCCCCCTCCAGAGTACCTCCAACACTGGTCCCGATCACGGGGGCCCGGGGCTTTTAGGGTCCCGACCACGGGGCCTGGGGCCCGGGGCTTTTAGGGTCCCGACCACGGGGCCTGGGGCTTTTAGGGTCCCGACCACGGGGCCCGGGGCGTTTAGGGTCCCGACCTCGGGGCCTGGGGCTTTTAGGGTTGGGGCCAATGACCCCCTGGGGCCTCCCCTGGGGCTTTTAGGGACGGGGCTCGGGGCCCCCGGGGCTTTTAGGGACGGGGCCCGGGGCCCCTGGGGCTTTTAGGGCCACAGGGGTATAAAATTTGGTCTCAATTATGCTAAAACAAGCCTTAAAATGCATTTATTAAAAAAGACAAAAAAGACATTTATTATTTTTGATTTTGTCTTTGTCAACAAGTGTCCACATGCCGTGAAACATTGATCAAGCATGGGTCGCTCTGTCTCACTAAAAGGCCCACTGTTGGAGCCCCACTGACCCACTGCCCCACCCCAAAAACCCTAAAAGCCCCACCCCTTTTGCCCCACTCCCTAAAAGCCCCACCCCTGCTGCCCCACCACTTGTGCCCCACCGCCCTAAAAGCCCCACCCCGGGTGCCGCATGTTGGGAAAAGCTAGTCCCGTTGCCTTGACAGAGAAAACGCGAATTTTCGATTTCGCGATAGAAGGCACGGGTTGGCTCAAGGTTTGGCCTAAGCCTAAGCCTAAGCCTAATAGTAAGCCTAAGCCTAAGCCTAAGCCCAAGCCTAAGCCTGAGAAAAAGGGAAGTCAATTTTGAAACGGGACTAGCTTTTCCCAAAATGCCCGGGTGCCCCACCCCCAAAAAGCCCCACCCTTTGTGCCCCACGGTGCCCCACGGTTGAGGTGCCCCACCATGCCCCCCCCTGGCCCCCGGTGCCCCACAGTCCAGGTGCCCCACATGCCCCACTGTGCCCCACTGTCGAGGTGCCCCCCCCTGCCCCACCGTGCCCCCCCATGCCCCACCGTGTCCCGCTGTGCCCCACCATGCCCCACTGTGCCCCACTGTCGATGTGCCCCACCATGCCCCACCGTGCCCCACCAGTGGGGCATGGTGGGTCACCTCGACAGTGGGGCACAGTGGGGCATGGTGGGGCACAGCGGGACACGGTGGGGCATGGTGGGGCACGGTGGGGCACATCGACAGTGGGACACGGTGGGGCAGCACCTCGACAGTGGCGCACAGTGGGGCATGGTGGGGCACATCGACAGTGGGGCACGGTGGGGCATGGTGGGGCACATCGACAGTGGGGCATGGTGGGGCACATCGACAGTGGGGCATGGTGGGGCACCTCGACAGTGGGGCACAGTGGGGCATGGTGGGGCACATCGACAGTGGGGCACGGTGGGGCATGGTGGGGCACCTCGACAGTGGGGCACCAGGGGTGGGGCTGTTAGGGGGGAAGTAGTGGGGCAGTGGGGCACCAAGGGGTGCATTTTGGGAAAAGCTAGTCCCGTTTCAAAATTGACTTCCCTTTTTCTCAGGCTTAGGCTTGGGCTTAGGCTTAGGCTTAGGCTTAGGCTTACTATTAGGCTTAGGCTTAGGCTTAGGCCAAACCTTGAGCCAACCCGTGCCTTCTATCGCGAAATCGAAAATTCGCGTTTTCTCTCTGTCAAGGCAACGGGACTAGCTTTTCCCAACATGCCCAAGGGGTGGGGCTTTTAGGGGTTCGTGGTAGGACAGTGGGGCACCAATGGTGGGGCTTTTAGGGGGTGGGGCACGAGGGGTGGGGCTTTTAGGGAGTGGGGCAGTGGGGCACCGACAGTGGGCCTTTTAGGGAGACTGTGGGTCGCTGGTGACGGGACGCTTCGTTCCCAGTGCAGTGACAGACCGTCCCGCACCGGAGATCGGAAACGGGCCGGGTAAAGTCGGCCCGGCCCGGCCCCCGGCCCGGTCGGCGAAAAGTCCGGCCCGGCCCGGCCCGGTGGAGGGCTGCAGGTCGGCCCGGCCCGGCCCGTTTTGGCTGGAGGTCGGCCCGGCCCGGCCCGGCCCGGTCAGCCAATTTTCAAGGGCCGAAAACTGAAAAAGTCCAAAAAGCTGAAAAAAATTCGAAAATTTTCTGCAGAATACTTGTTTTCACTGGTGCAGCTGGGGGGAAGGGGTAGGTAGGTAGATTGACGCGCCATCCTGATCAGTGTAGTTCCTGGGGGGGAGGGGGACCCCCCCTCGGGTACGTCTGTTCCCCCTCCGAGGTACGCCTGCCCCACTGTTCCCCCTCCGGGTACGTCTGCTCCCCCAATTTTTTCCTAAAATGGGCAAATTTAGGCCTAAAATAGGCATTTTTAGGCATAAAATGAGTGATTTTTAGGTCAATGTCGTCAAAAATCGCCAAAATACCCTTTTTATAGGGGATTTTTCGTAAAAGAAGGCAAAAATAGTCCAATTTTTCGACCTCAAAAAATGACTTTTTTCCGTTCCCCCCCCCCAAATTGGGACTTCCCCCCCCTTCCCCCCCAGGTACCGTATTGTCGGAAATATAACCCGGGGGGTCTATTTTTTGACTGGGGTCATTTTGGGGGGTTCAATTTATGGGGGGGTCAATTATTGGGGGGGTTATATTTTTCATTTGGCCCCCCGACGAAAAAAATCATTGTTAATAATGCCCAAAAAAATGGCTTGTTTTCGGTATTTTCTAACTTCAACAGCGGCAATTATGCTTAAAAAGCTGTATTCTGTTGTGTACGCAAGCTTAAACAACGTTTGACACAACAACACAGCCCCACCATACCACTAATCTGTGGTACGGTGAAGGTTGGGGGTGGGGTTCTATTAATGGGGGGGTCAATTAATGGGGTGGGGGGGTTCTATTTTTGATTTCGAGCCATTTAGGGGGGGTTCAATTAATGGGGGGGTTCTATTTCCGACAATACGGTAGGTACGTCTGTTCCCCCTCCGAAAATAGTGGAGGGTACGTCTGTTCCCCCTCCGGACCAGGAACTACACTGATCCTGATGCAGTACGTAAGTCATCAAGTAAGAGTACATTCTCATCAATATGTACACATAAAAATTTTGTTCCCGGATGACCCCCCTAGCTCGGCCGGTCGGTACAGTTAGGTTGATTGCAGGCAGGCTTTTTTGGTGGTACAGTGGGTTGATTGCAAAGGCCTGTGTATGGGATGGGTAGCTACACCACTGCTTCTTTCTTCAAAGCGATGACTGAAAAGATCAAGAACTAGGAATAGGAAATGTTATTGCGCGAAGCGCAAAAATTTTGAAAATTTTGGTTCAAAAAATGGTAATTTCGTTCGAATTTAGGCATACCGGGCCGGACCGGGCCGGGCTGCTCGGCCCGGCCCGGTCGACCAAGTCCAAAATCGCGGCCCGGCCCTTTCCGATCTGTGTCCCGCTTCCCGCACACCTCGGGCCTGTGCCTGCCGGACGACGACGCGGTTTGTTTCACTTTCTTCCTCGATAACGCCTATAAGTAATTGTCTGGCGGTAGACAAGTGCGGGAAGCTCGAATTTGCTGTCCGTTTCGTTCTAGTGGTTTTTACCAACGTTGGTAATGCGCGGCCGATGTCAATGTCAAGGACACCACTGTGCAGTGCAGTACTTGGCCAAGGTGTTGACGATAGATAGATTGTGGCTGTGGGACCCGAAATCAGTGTAGTACTTGGTCAGGGTGTTGACGATAGATAGATTTGGGACCCGAAATGTGTTGACGATAGATAGATTGTGGCTGTGGGACCCGAAATCAGTGTAGTACTTGGTCAGGGTGTTGACGATAGATAGATTTGGGACCCGAAATGTGTTGACGATAGATAGATGACCCAAGTCCGAAATCTGGGGGGTCGACCCAAACTTGTTGACGATAGGGTAGATACGGGGGGGTCGCCAAAAATCAAGATATTGTATGTATAGTATAGTGTACCGTAAAACCTAAAATACAAGGGGGCTGTATTTTTTCACTCAGTGTGGTGGCAGGCCAATCGACCCAAGATACCCTAGGGGGGGGAAGGTTTCGGACTTACTCGAGATACCCCCCAGAGGCTACCCAAGATACCCCTATGGTCCGTCAAAAGGCGAAAAAAGGCCGTTTTTTGCATGCAATTTTACTGCAAAATTGGCCTAAAAATGGGTACTTTTTGACATTTTTGCCGAAAATTGGCCTAAAATGACTATTTTTG
>JASAMV010005494.1:0-15503 GCA_030248065.1 Rhynchonema sp. JSB1_4
GTTCTTCGTTCAGTTACGTACTTGCTCGTATACTTGAGGCTAATACAATAAAGGAGAACACAGAGAAAGCATTAATTTACTTAGGCGCGCGTGCGCAGCATAGTGCATGCTGACTGACTGCGTCAGAGTGACCAGTCAGTCAGTCCAGGCGGGCGGTGTAATGTAGGTGTGTGCATGTGTGCGCGCAACGCTGTCGCGCGGCTGATACAATAATAATAATAATACAAGGCAATAAGATAAATATGTTTCTCACACAAAAGCAGGCGATGGAAGTACACCGTTGGGTCTACAACAGCAGTGAAACATCAAGTTGCCACGAGTGACTCCCTGCTGATTGATCAGACGTTTGCTTTGTGTGACTGCGCAGCCGCATGCTTTTGTTTTGGTTGTTAAAAATTGTGGCTTTTATTTCATTTTTAACTTTTCTACCCATTTTGTCCCTGAATATTTGTGCACCGTACAACCAATGCGTCGGATCCGACATGGGCACTGACCATCTGAATGACAAGAGGCATTAGTTCGGCCTTAGGCCTGGGACGACAATGGTTGAGCCCGTTAGCGATCGTATATTGTGCGTCTTGCTTCGTTCAGTTACGTATTGCTCATCAAGTTGTATCACAAGCAGCTGTATGGATTTTGGTAGCAATAATTCGTAGAAGTCAAACACGTCACTCTATTATTATTCTGTGGTTGGTTATGTACCTCACAAAGATATACCGTAATTTCATTCTGGCCCCTTGTGATGACTATGAAACCCATCAATGCACCTAACATTACATACATGTATATGGTCAGTGTGTATGTACCTCGACCACACATCAATAGTTAAGCCTACCGATAATAGCGAATATGGTATATCATTGAATCGATCAAATACCCCCTTTATGGTCGTATCATACGAGCAATATCTTTATTTGTCAAGCCCTGGCGTTTCATCCATCGTTTGCGCATGTATTGCGCCGGGACTTGCGTCCAGAGTCAGAGAGGGCGTCAGCAGGGACTAAAACATCAAACAGCCGATTTTGAGCTCGGTGACGTGAGTTTGAACAATCAAAGTGAGTGATCGATTAGGATATGCCTGCTTCTTGGTCCCGTCGCGTGACTTTTATTGAATAAAGGATGTGTTCTTTACTGACGCATTGAGCAAAACCAGCAGCATGGAGAAGTATACGTACTGTATGTCTTTCCTTGATCGAAATGCGGGATGCCTTCATCACTAGATTATGCTTCGTAGAAAAGTCGCCATAGCTGAATGCAAACAGGCAAGACTAGAACAATCACCAGCTTTGTTGCCGGCTTAGGCCGAATTCACAATGCAGCGATTAGCGTGTAGGGAATGAGATTGTCGCTGCGGATTGGCAGGCCAACTTTTACCTCACGCTTTTGCAATCACAATGGCAACTTGGAAAAGCGGATTTCCAGGTCTGCTTATCCGTGCCTGCTAATCCGTTTGCGCCCCTCAAAACGCGTTTGTCTTCATTATGTCTGCGGTTTGATCTTTCATTGACGCATGGTATGGTATGGGTACATGCCCCATTCAATTTGCTGAATTTTTTGGTCTCGGAATAATTTCTTAAAGGCAGTAAATATAAATAATTGATTATTGACGGCGTTTGTTTTGGTCCATTGTTTGCGAAATGATGACTATGGGCATGGGACATTCTAGATTTTGGAATTGGACTTTGTGATGTTTCACGAGGGCACACGAAGCACGTGTGCTTCTGAAACGCCACACAGCTAACATAAAGTTAGCAAACATGCGCGTCGGTCGCGCTTGCACGCTGCCAGCTGGACATCATGCAGAAAATATTTGGATTTTTTTAGATTTGCTCATCCTGCAAAACTTTGTGGGCCTTGTGAAACATCACAAAGCTACGTTTTGAAATTCAAATTCCAAAGTCTAAGCTTCCCACATCTATAGGTAATCTCCATCTCATGAAAAAAATGAGCGAAAACAAACACCGATTATAGTTTTTGACCGGGAAAACGGGAAAATGTACAACCGTGAAACCGGAAAAACTGGAAACCGGGAAAACGGCAAAACGGCTCATTGTGAAGACGGCCTTAAAAGAAGTGTTCCACGATGTTAAAAAGAGCTGTGAAGCCACAAAATGCAATAAAAATAGTAAACGCCGGAACTTGAATTACCGGTGTGCAAACTTATTTTACACTGCTCTAGTACCGTTTTCAAAGTAACATAAACATATACATATTTCTTAGCATTGGCCTAATCCGCAAAAAATAGCTGTTCTAATCGTAAAAAGCCGATTAGCGCGCACGCCAATCCGCTAACCCGCTAATATGCTAGCATTGCGAAGCCGGCGTTAGTTTTTGGTGTGGGGGACTGGTGATGTTTCACTGTGGGTCGGTATGTTCACAACAAACAGCCACTGTAGCTGTCAATGATGGGCATGATAAGAAGAGCACAGCCCCTTCAATTATTACACCTTGCATCAATGCAATTTTCTAATTTCTTTTGACCCTGTGTTGCAAAATAGCTAACGTTATCCATGTAAACAATGATTTTGTTTGATTTTGATTTTGACAACAACCCAAAACCCAAATGGTCTACACGTACTGTATCTGACGGCGGTGACAGCCACGGCGCACAACAACACAACCAGCAGCAGACACAGCTTGATTGTTGACGTCATTTCGGGTCCCTGGACAATTTCTTGGTTATTATTATTATTGTGGCCCAGAATCTGCTAATTGCAAGCTGAAAAGAAAAACAGAGCACTATGCATTGTGAGATCGCCCACGAACATTAGGACTACTGTATGGCGTCTGCATGAACTCTCAGTCACCAGAACCGGATGTGGGTGGTGTGGAAACTGAAGCAAATCCCAAATCCTCAGTATCACAATTTATCGGTCCTCTTTGTTTTTGACAAGAGAACCGATGTCGGTTAGTTTGCTCCGCCTTTCTACCAAAGGATGTATGAGGAAACATTCCGACAGCCGTCAATGCAAGCTAGGTTTTAGAAAAGTTGATAACAAGAATTGACTAAGCCAGCAATCTAAGCCGTAAGGAGCTGTTAAGAGATCACGCATGTCGGGATAAATGTACTTGGGCAGTCAAGAACAACGAAATAAGATGGGAATTTAGATGTGTGGAACAGAAATCACTTTTTGCCAGATGTCAAATGCCAGTCACAGCCGATTTCTGGCTTGATTCTGGATAAAAAATAGCGGCACGGGTATTCTTCTTGGAAAACGAAAACATCATGCAAACATCAAGTGATGTGCAGTGCAAGGAGAGCTCATGTTTCATTCATACCAGAATACCGCGCGCATAAGCTCTCAGCTTCAACCGCGTGATCTATCCACAAAATTGTTTCTACAAAAACGTCCCAACATGCAATGTTCGGAAAAGCCTGAAGAAACGCATGACAGACGTGTTATTTGATCGGGCTTTAAAGGGCTCGAGACATAACCGAAGGAAGGGTCGCAGGGCATATTGGTATATACCGTTGGAAAACATTCTGACAGCCTATGTTACACACAAGTTTTAAGCTCCTTGGAGATTCGCTATCTCTCGGTAGAGGGACTTTCGTCCCAGAAAAAAGTGAATTTTTTCACAACGTGGAACCACCGTGCAGAAACCCCCAAATGAGCTGCGGTTCACGTAACACGTGGACATAATTACAACAGCTTCTGGATAACTTGTCACCACAACTTCAGTCGCTGAAACCATTGCTTCACTCGGTGAGGGGGCGAAGCGTTGCAAAAATGGCCATATTTTTCAGAACACAAGTTTGTCCTAAATTTTGAGGCCGTGCTTTTGCGCTGCAGAAATAGAAATGCAATGGGAAAATAGAGCATTGTCGAAGGTACCAGAAAATAAGGATTTAAATTTTGAAACTCATGGCTAGCTCCGTGACAGGCCTAAAAATCTCATTGAATTACCATTAAGCCAGATGGTTACATTTATCGCTAGAATTGTGGCAAAAAAGGCCACAGATTATATCGCATTCGAAAAAAAAATGAGAGAAAAGTCTGGTTTAGCAGCCTATCAAAGTCCGAAGACCCCAAGGTCTACGAATCTCTCGGGACAGCCATAGTAATCTGAATACGATATTCAGCTATAAGTGCTCATTGTTGATAGCTATTGCAAATGTGATAGTACAAAAGAATGTATATCCAGAGTAGCTTTCGAACGATATATGACAAGCCCCAAAAAATTCTAACCCTTGGGAGCACAGGTAAAAAAATTGCTTTTTTGCAGATTCTGGAATGAACCGTCACGTCACCGTGTGCGATTTCGGAGTTTTGGCCGTTTCTTGTCCATAGTATGAGATAGTATGGGCATGCCATATATGGTTCAACAGCTATTTCAAAGCTACATCGTTTGGTGCTATCAGATGTTAAATAGTTCTTAACAGAAACGACTTATAGCCGAATATCGTATTCAGGTTTGCATGGCTGCAACAGTAGGTCCATCGAGTTTGAAGTCTTGAAATCGTCTAAGTTGTTGGACTATGCGTTTATCTGACATTTTCCTTTCAAATGCAATGATACTTGGCCTATTTACATCACGTTTCCGCCAATGAATGCGACTATACAGTTTTGGGCCAATTTTTGGGTCTTTTTGGCCTGTCACGCCGCTGCATAAGGGGTTTTACAAAGTAAAAACCTTATTTTCTGGTACTTTGGACGAAGCTCTATTTCTGTTGCACTTTCATTTCTGGAACGCAAAGCGCGGCCTCGAAATTTAGGGACAAACTTGCGCTCTCGAAAAACGTAGCCGATTTTTTTAATGTTTCCTTACCCTCACCGAGCTGAAGCAATGCTTTGAGCAACTGATGTTGTGATGATAAGTTATCCAGAAGCTTTGTTATCCTATCCATGCGTTACTTGACGTCCAGCTGATTTGTGGTTTCTGCACCGGTCGTTCCAAGTTGTGAAAAAAATCACTTTTTCTGAAACGAAAAGTCGCTCCACCAAGAGATACCGAATCTCCAAGGAGCTTAAAGCTTGTGCGCGACATATGCTGTCAAAGTGCTTTCAAACGGTGTATAACACTATTCCCTGCTCCCTTTCCTAAGGTTATGTCCCGAGCCCTTTAAAGGTGCTGGTTAACACCCTTCGACCGCGCTTGATCTTGGGGGATATATATTTAACAAAGTTTGGACATCGTGTTCGACCCTAATCTGGCAAACGACCGCTTGCCAGCTGAAACATTGCTGTGTTGTCGCTGTGCCGGCTGTGTGTTGTCGTGGTGTGTGCGCTGTGGAATGGCTGCCTTGCGCATGTTGTGGTAAACATTGTGTGAGCTGTGTAGGGTTTTGAAAACTGGGGAGCACAAACAAAAAACTTGATAATTAGAGGATTTTTATTTTGTAATTGACAATTTATTTTCATTACCACAGATGCTTAAAATTATACGAGTAGAAAATCCTAACAAAAAATGGCCAGGTGTCCGAAACCTTTTATTTTTTTTCAACAATGCGGACGTTTCAATAGCTATTGTGCATTGCGTTTTTCGGCACACTGTTGGAGGTTGCTGTCACTCTAGTGTCAAACTTTGCAACAGCCTATTCGTGTCACAGCAGCGTTTAGAAATTTTTCTTTTTTTTCACCGGGGCAAATTTAAACTGGCCGTGAAACATTCAGGAAGCAACCAATCGGCTCGCCAGATTAGGGTCGAGTAACACGATGTCCAAACTTTGTTTATATATATTACTCCCCAAAGATCAAGCGCGGTCGAAAGGGTTGTTAAGCAGCGGCTTTAAAATGAGAAGTGTACTGTAATGATGATGGGACCGTGAAAAAAGATGGTGGGCGCCTTCAAAAAAGTGAGTTCGGTCGCTTGAGACTTCTGGAATTTTTTATGCAGCATTCGCTGGTGTTTATTACAGATGAGCGGAGCAAGAGATCTGATTCAAAAAAAATCTTCTTTTTCTTCTTCTTCTTCTTCTTTCAAAAGTTTTTGGTGGTATTCTCGCGAGAAGAGAAAAAATAATGGTAATTAATTAAATTCAAAGTAGCCAGATGGGCGCGCTGGCTAGAAAGTAGACGCAGCTTGATAAAAAAACATAATTGGCCACTTTTTGCCCGAGCGTGCGCGAGATAGAAATTAAATTTAACGCTGACACCACAAATTGTCTGCACATTCCCCTCTAACAGATGCTCAAACGGTGGCCGGGCAATTGAGCAGGAGCAACTGACAGAGCATTGAGCAAGTGAAAAAGAGCAGAGCCAAAAGGCAAAGCCCAAATAAGGGCAAGAAAAGGGCAAAGCCCAAATAAGGGCAAGACCAAAAGGGCAAAGCCCAAATAAGAGCAAGACCAAAAGGGCAATACCAAAAGGGCATACAAAAGGGCAATACCAAAAGGGCAATACCAAAAGGTCAAGACAAAAAGGGCAAGACCAAAAGAGCAAGACCAAAAGGGCAGGATCAAAAAGGGCAAAGCCCAATTGTCGCAATTAGTGCCACGCCACCTGGTAAATGTATTGACATCTTTTTTCAAAAATGTCGTGTACGATTCGACGTGCAATTCGAATTAAGACGTACGATCACAAGATTTTATACCAGCACACTACGCGCATTTGTTTATTATTTCGGTTCGTTTGTTCATATACCGTTCAGGAGTAAATCATGGCTTTCTTGGGTCAATTGCATCCTTGTGAGCTGAGTTGACTTATTTTTCTTGGAGGCAAATATTTTGCCACAGTGCTGAAAATCACATAGTTGACTCAAGTTTCACCGTGCAGAAATGCACACAGGCACATGAAAAACTGCGAATGTCAAAATGCTGATGTCACCGCTGACCTCGCAACATGACATATCCTTTCGTCTCATCTGATTCGATAACTTTTGCTGATTTTGATGTGTTATGTTGTGCAACGTTTAGTGTAAACGAAAATCTGTTCGTTTTTGTGCATTTATTACTCAAGTAAATAAATTTATTCAAGTGCATTGCACACATGTGAAACAAAATTTAAAATGCAGAGTGCTAAGGGCGAACTTAGGTTAAATCCAGAAATGGCTTGCATACAAAAATACAAATATTTGACTCCGGACTCCGGAAATATTTCCGAAGGACACAGAAATTTACATGCAAAAATAATGCGTTTTCCAGAAATATTTCCGTATTCCGGTTTTATTAACAAGGTGAATTTTACATGCTAAAACGCTACAAATATAATGTGGAATCAAGGTGCAATTGCCTGAACAACGTATTGTAATCAGGGTTGGGCAAACAAACGACGGCGTTTTTTTGTTAAAAAAGACGTTTTTTTTTTTTAAAAAACACCTGGGTTCGTTTTTCGTTTTTTTTAATCCTGCATTTCTTTGATTTTTCCCTGATTTTTCAGGGAAAATTCCCTGATGATTAAGGAAAATCATTTTTTGTCCCATTTTTTTTTTCAAAAAAATTTGGTTTACTTGTCGAGATATGTCGATATACGGAATTTGACTTTCAATGATGCCCCGGCCAAAGTTGGTCCCATCATTATATATCACACGACAAATGTGTGTCTGATCTTTTATTTTACTACTTGATGGGGTCGGTTTACTGTAATATTTTTTGCATCCGAAAAGTTGCATCAGAATAATAATAAAGGCAGTCTACGGGAGGTTGTCACTCAGCCCCCGAATACCGTAACCCACCGCAAGCGAGATCGTTGCGAGACCCATACTGCTCGCTGCTTATCGACACGTGTATTAGCGGCAGCAAGCTGGAAATTGTCATCGTGCGCGTCGATCACCAAAACTTCGAAATGTTGGTTGGTGTTGGCGCTAACACGCAAAACATAGATAAAAAACAAAATGGTCTCGACACGATCCTTGCAGATCAATATTACGGTGGGTTACGGTATTCGGGGGCTGAGTGACAACCTCCGGTAGATTGCCTTTATCTGATGTATTCTGATGCAAAGCTTTTCGGATGCAAAAAAACAGCAGCCGAACTCATCTGATGCTAGTAGATGCAAAGTGCATCAAGTAGCATCAGACACACATTTTTTGTTGTGTATCCCATATCAGACCCGCATCATGGGACCAACTTTGGCCGGGGTCATCATTGAAAGTCAAATTCCGTATATCGACGTATCTCGACAAAGTAAAAATTGGTCTAAAATTTTTTGAAAAAAATGGGACAAAAAATGATTTTCCTTGATCATCAGGGAACTTTCCCTGAAAAATCAGGGAAAATCAAAGAAATTCAGGATCTAAAAAACGAAAAACGACCCAGGCGTTTTTTAAAAAAAAACGTCGTTTTTTAACAAAAAAACCCCGTCGTTTTTGTTTGCCCAATCCTGATTACAATGCGTTGTTCAGGCAATTGCACCTTGATTCCACATTATATTTGTAGCGTTTTAGCATGTAAAATTCACCTTGTTAATAAAACCGGAATACGGAAATATTTCTGGAAAACGCATTATTTTTGCATGTAAATTTCTGCGTCTTCCGGAAATATTTCCGGAGTCCGGAAATGTTTTGTATTTTTGTATGCAAGCCATTTCCGGATTTAACCTAAGTTCGCCCTTAGCACTCTGCATTTTAAATTTTGTTTCACATGTGTGCAATGCACTTGAATAAATTTATTGACTTGAGTAATAAATGCACAAAAACGAACAGATTTTCGTTTACACTAAACGTTGCACAACATAACACATCAAAATCAACAAAAGTTATCGAATCAGATGAGACGAAAGGATATGTCATGTTGCGAGGTCAGCGGTGACATCAGCATTTTGACATTCGCAGTTTTTCATGTGCCTGTGTGCATTACTGCACGGTGAAACTTGAGTCAACTATGTGATTTTCAGCACTGTGGCAAAATATTTGCCACCAAGAAAAATAAGTCAACTCAGCTCACAAGGATGCAATTGACCCAAGAAAGCCATGATTTATCCCTGAACGGTATATGAACAAACGAACCGAAATAATAAACAAATGCGCGTTTGTGTGCTGGTATAAAATCTTGTGATCGTACGTCTTAATTCGAATTGCACGTCGAATCGTACACGACATTTTTGAAATAAGATGTCAACATTTACCAGGTGGCATGGCACTAATTGCGACAATTGGGCTTTGCCCTTTTGATCCTGCCCTTTTGGTCTTGCTCTTTTGGTCTTGCCCTTTTTGTCTTGACCTTTTGGTATTGCCCTTTTGGTATTGCCCTTTTGGTATTGCCCTTTTGGTATTGCCCTTTTGGTCTTGCTCTTATTTGGGCTTTGCCCTTTTGGTCTTGCCCTTATTTGGGCTTTGCCCTTTTGGTCTTGCCCTTATTTGGGCTTTGCCCTTTTGGCTCTGCTCTTTTTCACTTGCTCAAAGTGGTCTTGCTCAAACTGGTCTTGCTCAATTGCCCGGCCACCGTTTGACGCATCTGTTCAGAGGGGAGATGTGCAGACCACAATTTGTGGTGTCAGCGTTAAATTTAATTTCGATCCGCGCACGCTCGGGCAAAAAGTGGCCAATTAGTGTTTTTTTATCAAGCTGCCGTCACTTTCTAGCCAGCGCGCCCATCTGGTGTCTGACTTTGAGGCATTGTAATTGAATTAGCCATTGATTTTGTTTGCTCTGTTGCTTCCGGCGGCAGAATCACCAGCCAAACAACTTTTGAGGCAAGAAGAAGAAGAAGAAGAACAAGAAGATTTTTTTGTGAATCAGGATTCTCTTGGCTCCGCTTCAGTTCTGGTAATAAACACCAGCGAATGCTGCATAAAAAATTGCCAGAAGTCTCTCAAGCGACCGAACTGCACTTTGTTTGAAGGCGCCCACCATCTTTTTGTCACGGTCCCATCATCATGTACAGTACACTGTCTGCATGTTTAAAGCCGCTGGTTAACAACCCTTCGACCGCGCTTGATCTTTGGGGGGAGTAGTATATATAAACAAAGTTTGGACATCGTGTTACTCGACCCTAATCTGGCGAGCCGATTGGTTGCTTCCTGATGTTTCACGGCCACGTTGAAATTTGCCCCGGTGAAAAAAAACGAAAAAATTTGAAACGCTGCTGTGACACGAATAGGCTGTTGCAAAGTTTGACACTAGAGTGACAGCAACCTCCAACAGTGTGCCGAAACCGCAATGCACAATAGCTATTGAAACGTCCGCATTGTTGAAAAAAAATAAAAGGTTTCGGACACCTGGCCATTTTTTGTTAGGATTTTCTACTCGTATAATTTTAAGCATCTGTGGTGAATGAAATAAATTGTCAATTACAAATAAAAATCCTCTAATTATCAAGTTTTTTGTTTGTGCTCCCCAGTTTTCAAAACCCTACACAGCTCACACAATGTTTACCACAACATGCGCAAGGCAGCCATTCCACAGCGCACACACAACGACAACACACAGCCGGCACAGCGACAACACAGCAATGTTTCAGCTGGCAAGCGGTCGTTCGCCAGATTAGGGTCGAACACGATGTCCAAACTTTGTTAAAATATACTACCCCCCAAGATCAAGCGCGGTCGAAGGGTTGTTAACCAGCACCTTTAAAGGGCTCGGGACATAACCCTAGGAAGGGTAGCAGGGAATAGTGTTATACACCGTTTGAAAGCACTCTGACAGCATATGTCGCGCACAAGCTTTAAGCTCCTTGGAGATTCGGTATCTCTTGGTGGAGCGACTTTTCGTTCCAGAAAAAAGTGATTTTTTTCACAACTTGGAACGACCGGTGCAGAAACCACAAATCAGCTGGACGTCAAGTAACGCATGGATAGGATGACAAAGCTTCTGGATAACTTATCATCACAACATCAGTTGCTCAAAGCATTGCTTCACTCGGTGAGGGTGCGAAACATTAAAAAAATCGGCCACGTTTTTCGAGAGCACAAGTTTGTCCCTAAATTTCGAGGCCGCGCTTTGCGTTCCAGAAATGAAAGTGCAACAGAAAAATAGAGCTTCGTCGAAAGTACCAGAAAATAAGGTTTTTAGCTTTGGAAACCCTTATGCAGCGGCGTGACAGGCCGAAAAAGACCCAAAAATTGGCCCAAAACTGTATAGTCGCATTCATTGGCGGAAACGTGATGTAAATAGGCCAAGTATTGCATTGCATTTGAAAGGAAAATGTCAGATAAACGCATAGTCCAACAACTTAGACGATTTCGAAGACTTCAAACTCGATGGACCTACTGTTGCAGCCATGCAAACCGGAATACGATATTCGGCTATAAGTCGTTTCTGTTAAGAACTATTTAACATCTGATAGCACCAAACGATGTAGCTTTGAAATAGCTGTCGAACGATATATGGCATGCCCATACTATCTCATACTATGGACAAGAAACGGCCAAAACTCCGAAATCGCACACGGTGACGTGACGGTTCATTCCAGAATCTGCAAAAAAGCAATTTTTTGACCTGTGCTCCCAAGGGTTAGAATTTTTTGGGGCTTGTCATATATCGTTCGAAAGCTACTCTGGAGATACATTCTTTGGTGCTATCACATTTGCAATAGCTATCAACAATGAGCACTTATAGCTGAATATCGTATTCAGATTACTATGGCTGTCCCGAGAGATTTGTAGACCTTGGGGTCTTCGGACTTTGATAGGCTGCTAAACCAGACTTTTCTCTCGATTTTTTTGTTGCGAATGCGATATAATCTGTGGCCTTTTTGTGCCACAATTCTGGCGATAAATGTAACCATCTGGCTTAATGGTAATTCAATGGATTTTTAGGCCTGTCACGGAGCTAGCCATGAGTTTCAAAATTTAAATACCTTATTTTCTGGTACCTTCGACAATGCTCTATTTTCCCATTGCATTTCTATTTCTGCAGCGCAAAGCACGGCCTCAAAATTTAGGGACAAACTTGTGTTCTCGAAAAATATGGCCGATTTTTGCAACGCTTCGCCCCCTCACCGAGTGAAGCAATGGTTTCAGCGACTGAAGTTGTGGTGACAAGTTATCCAGAAGCTGTTGTAATTATGTCCACGTGTTACGTGAACCGCAGCTCATTTGGGGTTTCTGCACCGGTGGTTCCACGTTGTGAAAAAATTCACTTTTTTCTGGAACGAAAAGTCCCTCTACCGAGAGATAGCGAATCTCCAAGGAGCTTAAAACTTGTGTGTAACATAGGCTGTCAGAATGTTTTCCAACGGTATATACCAATATGCCCTGCCACCCTTCCTTCGGTTATGTCTCGAGCCCTTTAAAGCCCGATCAAATAACACGTCTGTCATGCGTTTCTTCAGGCTTTTCCGAACATTGCATGTTGGGACGTTTTTGTAGAAACAATTTTGTGGATAGATCACGCGGTTGAAGCTGAGAGCTTATGCGCGCGGTATTCTGGTATGAATGAAACATGAGCTCTCCTTGCACTGCACATCACTTGATGTTTGCATGATGTTTTCGTTTTCCAAGAAGAATACCCGTGCCGCTATTTTTTATCCAGAATCAAGCCAGAAATCGGCTGTGACTGGCATTTGACATCTGGCAAAAAGTGATTTCTGTTCCACACATCTAAATTCCCATCTTATTTCGTTGTTCTTGACTGCCCAAGTACATTTATCCCGACATGCGTGATCTCTGAACAGCTCCTTACGGCTTAGATTGCTGGCTTAGTCAATTCTTGTTATCAACTTTTCTAATCTAGCTTCACTGACGGCTGTCGGAATGTTTCCTCATACATCCTTTGGTAGAAAGTGAGTAAACTAACCGACATCGGTTCTCGGTCAAAAGCAAAGAGGACCGATAAATTGTGATACTGAGGATTTGGGATTTGCTTCAGTTTCCACACCACCCACATCCGGTTCTGGTGACTGAGAGTTCATGCAGACGCCATACAGTAGTCCTAATGTTCGTGGGCGATCTCACAATGCATAGTGCTCTGTTTTTCTTTTCAGCTTGCAATTAGCAGATTCTGGGCCACAATAATAATAATAACCAAGAAATTGTCCAGGGACCCGAAATGACGTCAACAATCAAGCTGTGTCTGCTGCTGGTTGTGTTGTTGTGCGCCGTGGCTGTCACCGCCGTCAGATACAGTACGTGTAGACCATTTGGGTTTTGGGTTGTTGTCAAAATCAAAATCAAACAAAATCATTGTTTACATGGATAACGTTAGCTATTTTGCAACACAGGGTCAAAAGAAATTAGAAAATTGCATTGATGCAAGGTGTAATAATTGAAGGGGCTGTGCTCTTCTTATCATGCCCATCATTGACAGCTACAGTGGCTGTTTGTTGTGAACATACCGACCCACAGTGAAACATCACCAGTCCCCCACACCAAAAACTAACGCCGGCTTCGCAATGCTAGCATATTAGCGGGTTAGCGGATTGGCGTGCGCGCTAATCGGCTTTTTACGATTAGAACAGCTATTTTTTGCGGATTAGGCCAATGCTAAGAAATATGTATATGTTTATGTTACTTTGAAAACGGTACTAGAGCAGTGTAAAATAAGTTTGCACACCGGTAATTCAAGTTCCGGCGTTTACTATTTTTATTGCATTTTGTGGCTTCACAGCTCTTTTTAACATCGTGGAACACTCTTTTTAAGGCCGTCTTCACAATGAGCCGTTTTGCCGTTTTCCCGGTTTCCAGTTTTTCCGGTTTCACGGTTGTACATTTTCCCGTTTTCCCGGTCAAAAACTATAATCGGTGTTTGTTTTCGCTCATTTTTTTCATGAGATGGAGATTACCTATAGATGTGGGAAGCTTAGACTTTGGAATTTGAATTTCAAAACGTAGCTTTGTGATGTTTCACAAGGCCCACAAAGTTTTGCAGGATGAGCAAATCTAAAAAAATCCAAATATTTTCTGCATGATGTCCAGCTGGCAGCGTGCAAGCGCGACCGACGCGCATGTTTGCTAACTTTATGTTAGCTGTGTGGCGTTTCAGAAGCACACGTGCTTCGTGTGCCTCGTGAAACATCACAAAGTCCAATTCCAAAATCTAGAATGTCCCATGCCCATAGTCATCATTTCGCAAACAATGGACCAAAACAAACGCCGTCAATAATCAATTATTTATATTTACTGCCTTTAAGAAATTATTCCGAGACCAAAAAATTCAGCAAAATGAATGGGGTATGTACCCATACCATACCTGCGTCAATGAAAGATCAAACCGCAGACATAATGAAGACAAACGCGTTTTGAGGGTGAACGGATTAGCAGGCACGGATAAGCAGACCCGCAAATCCGCTTTTCCAAGTTGCCATTGTGATTGCAAAAGCGTGAGGTAAAAGTTGGCCTGCCAATCCGCAGCGACAATCTCATTCCCTGACACGCTAATCGCTGCATTGTGAATTCGGCCTAAGCCGGCAACAAAGCTGGTGATTGTTCTAGTCTTGCCTGTTTGCATTCAGCTATGCGACTTTTCTACGAAGCATAATCTAGTGATGAAGGCATCCCGCATTTCGATCAAGGAAAGACATACAGTACGTATACTTCTCCATGCTGCTGGTTTTGCTCAATGCGTCAGTAAATACACATCCTTGATTCAATAAAAGTCACGTGACGTGACCAAGAAGCAGGCATATCCTGATCGATCACTCACTTTGATTGTTCAAACTCACGTCACCGAGCTCAAAATCGGCTGTTTGATGTTTTAGTCCCTGCTGACGCCCTCTCTGACTTGGACGCAAGTCTGGCGCAATACATGCGCAAACGATGGATGAAACGCCAGGGCTTGACAAATGAAGATATTGCTCGTATGATACGACCATAAAGGGGGTATTTGATCGATTCAATGATATACCATATTCGCTATTATCGTAGGCTTAACCATCCATGTGTGGTCGAGGTACATACACACTGACCATATACATGTATGTAATGTTAGGTGCATTGATGGGTTTCATAGTCATCACAAGGGGCCAGAATGAAATTACGGTATATCTTTGTGAGGTACATAACCAACCACAGAATAATAATAGAGTGACGTGTTTGACTTCAATGAATTATTGCTACCAAAATCCATACAGCTGCTTGTGATACAACTTGATGGTGATACACACAGTGTGATAAAAAGTTTAAAAAATAAACTCTGATCGGTTTTTTCTTATTGAGATCAGAACGTGAGTTTGGAAAAACACGCTCGGGAGCAAAAAATCAGCGAAATTTTCATTGGCAGACGACAAACATCGTTTCGTCGGGTATGCGAGTGACCAAACCTTCCTTGGTTTTTGTCGCTTTTCTGTACTGCAGGTGTTGTGATGTCAGTCAATGGACTCAGTCAGTTTTTTTAACCCTAAGCCAACGCCTAAAAATATGTGAAAAAAGCAGACGTTCTGAAGTACGTAGTTCCCAAGTAAATGTCCACTACAGTATATCATTAAAGCTTAGTGGCACCGTCACAGAATTTACTGAAACTTCGTGTCTCAGAGAGCTGTCCTAGACTTGAACAAACCTCAAAATATAAACTTTAACGCAAGCAAACCTGAAATACGGAGACCCAAAGTCCCAAAATGGCTTCGAGGGGATCGTGAAATTGCATGGGAAAAGTTTCCAATTGACTCAGTTATGTAGCTCTTTATAACAACCGCACAAGCCACTGGTTCCCTGACCTAAGGACGGGGTTGAATCTGGAAATCGGAATCC
>JASAMV010005495.1:0-54485 GCA_030248065.1 Rhynchonema sp. JSB1_4
AGCAGCGAAAAAATACAACCCCCCAAAAATAGAGCCCCCAAAAATACAGCCCCCTAAAAGGGGTCAGTGAAAAAATACAGCCCCCCTTGTATTTTAGATTTTACGGTAACTAACAATTACAATAGGGCAGCGGAACAAACGAAAAATAATAAGACGCGATCGGTGATCCCATATGAAGCGCAAAATGCGAAGCAGTGACTGCCAAGCACAATCAAGCGACGGCGATTCTGCGGCGGCCAAAATGAGCAAGCGCGACGACGACGGTTCGCCACCGGCATTGAAACGTCAAAAACCGATCAACTCGTGTTTTCCGACCGTCAAACGTAACCCATCCAGTGCGGGCCCATCCAAGCGAATGTCGTCAACAAAGAAACTCACGCCAAAACGGTCGCCGGCGCACTTGACGGTGACACCAAAGACAAAGGAAACATTGTCTCCGCAACCGCAGTCGCCCGCTCCATCCAATTTAGTGAGTTGTCAGTCAGCGACAAGAACAAACGCGTGGTTTTTCCTTAATCGATATTTTTGTCCTGCAGCGCATCACTCGTTCCGCCGGGTCACGACGAAATTTGCTGTCAGATTTCGATGCCACTCAGAAAGTGACAACGAAGCCACCACTGCCGCCATCAAAGAACACACGAAGTCGATCTAAGGGTTGGTTCATCCTTGAACAAAAAACTGAGCGACCATGGGACGGGGACTGTTCTCGGCATAGGCAGATAGCGTGTAACCTTTTCATACATTTTTTAACCACCCGGGCGGATAATCTACAGTGAAACGTTTTCAATTTAGTTTCCGGTCCTCCCGTCGCCGTGAGCCAATGCTCGATCAGCAAAACTCCTGAGCGTGAAACATTGCCACCGGCTCAATCAGTTGTGATCACGGATGGCATGGGACAGTTGGCTGTGTTGATATCGGACGTGCTCTGGGTGATGTTTGACACAATGCATCGTTAGTAGTTTTGCTGGTATTTGGTTTGACACAATTTTGATTGAAATGATTGCGGTTGGTGCAACGTCTGTTTTCAGCGAGTGCACTGTCACGTTTGGCATTGACGTCGAAAACGATGCGTTCACTTGTGATCGAGTATTTCGACAGCGGTCGCGCCCGGAACCGATTTATTGATGAAATTCAAGTGAGTTTTGTATCAAACGTCAAAGCCTGTCTGCCTCTGATTGAAATTTGGTAGCTTCTTTTTTTTGTTGGATTTTCAGACGCCCGGACCACCGCAGTTCTGTGCTCAACACAACGGATTTCACACAACTGCTCTTACACCATCGTTGGCCTACAGGGAATGGGGTTGGTGGAGTTGGGCCAAATCATCCGGGGTGTTTTCGTCATAGTGCTGCATGGCATTTACAGCAGCTCGACAAACTTTTTTGATTCGTGTTCGTCGAAAAAGGTTACAACTTGTGGCAACCAACGACCATTCTCCAGGTCTGCTGCTGAAAGCACTGACATGTGTGTTGAGTACGCGGGCTCGTATCAACATTGCCAAGAAGTTCTGCACGTCTATGCTGTTGCCGGATGCACGACACGTCAGCGATCAGCGAACATTGCAGTTGAAGATGAAGGGATGCGGCGCGTTCGTTATGGCTGTTAGTTTAAGTTTATTGATAAGTGGTTCAGGTTTTCATATTCCACCTCGGACCTTCCTCCAACGTAACAGCCGAGGTGCTCATATGCAAATTTCATCCTAAAATTATCTGGCACGACCACGATTTCAGTTCGTTGAGCGTTGGGACTTCACCGAGCTCGAGCACATGTTCACGGCGGTGTTGTCGTTCGATAACAATCGACTGGATACAATGCTCACGCAGGTTGTCGGCAAACAACATGGTGAGTTTATTCTGTATCGTGACGTGAAGCTGGCTGGAGCGTCGTATTTTAGCTCCGAGACGCAGTTTTCTGTTCCTACCTAAAACAAAATGGTAGCAGTTCGTACTAATTTTGCAAAAATTTCCTGTTGCATACCAAAACATGTAGTTGCAAGACAAGTGCTGCTAAAATTTCAGGCCTTATAGCAAAGATATACCGTGTATCAATATCAAACGTGTCCAAACCTTACTTTGTTTATCGTCTTATTGAGCAAAAATTGCTGCTTGAAGTTTTGCTTCATGATCACATGGCACAAAATTAAGACCGAGCAATTCGCTTTTGTTTGTCAACCTCGCAGTGGATTTTACGCACGTCAGGGATCAGATTCGTGAAATCCGTGTAGTGGATGGGGGGGAAGCGTTTGTACCTTGCAAACATCCCGGAGGGTTCCTTGCAACCATCAATTTATGGTTTTCATGGGCAAAAAATGGGTATTTTTTGACCTCAAACCCCCAAAAACCTCCATATAATAGCTATTTTGGGCAAATTTTCGGCCACAATGCAAAAAAAGTACCATTTTTTGCCAATTTTGCAGTATAATGCATGAAAAAACACCCTTTTTTCGGACCCCAGGCAGTGGTGTCGTTGGGAAGTCAAAAAGTCAGGATACCGGATACCCAAAATCCAAAATTTTCGGATACCGGATACCCAAAATGAAAAATCTCGGATACCAGGGGGATTGCTCCCTAAAATAAAAATCTCGGATACACAGGGGGAGGTTGTTCAAAAAAGGTCAATTTTTTAAGAGGAAAATCGAGCAAAATTGGTGTTGAAAGCGCAAAAAATGGTCATTTTGGGGGGTATGCTTGCGCTAGCAAGCGATTTTGAGCATTTTGGAGGTAAAAATGGGCGATTTTTACGGTTTTCGGAAATATTTTAGGGTAGGATACCCCTGGACAAAAAGTCAGGATACCAGATACCCCTGGGTGAAAAAATCAAGATACCGGATACTAGGGGGTAACCCCCCTCCCCCCAACGACACCACTGACCCCCAGGGGTACCGTGCAACCTTCCGGAGGCTGGGCAGTGATGTGGTTGGGGGGTATGGGGGGTGTTACCCCCCCAACTGCTAGGTAGCTTTCTTGCTCCGAAACCCATACCCCCAAACTGGCTAGCTAGCTTTCTTGCTCCGGTCATCAAGTAAGAAAAGTGTTGATTTTCGTGGCAAAATGATCATTTTATGGGCCAAAATGGTCAAATTCGTTCAAATTTTCTCACACGTGCACAAAAATACGAATTTTAGGGCTTATTTTAGCATAATTTAGACCATATTTTATACCCCTGTTTTTGACTTCTGGACCAATACCCCCAAATCGGGGTACCAGGCTAACTAGCTAGCTTTCTTGTGCAGGACCCCTCCAGCTAACTAGCTTTCTTGCTCGGCCCAACTACATCACTGCCTTGCAACCATCAATTTATGGTTTTTATAGGCAAAAATGGGTATTTTTCGACCTCAAAACCCCAAAAATCGCGCGCTCCGAGCGCAAACCTCCATATAATAGGTATTTTAGGCAGACTTTCGGCCAAAATGCAAAAAAGTACCAATTTTTCGGCCAAATTTGCAGTATAGTGCATGCAAAAACACCCTTTTTTCGGACCTCAGGGGTACCTTGCAACCTTCTGGAGGCTGGGTAGGGGGGTACCTTGCAACCATCTGGATCCATCCCCCCAAGGGTACCTTGCAACCATTTGCCTGCCACTACACTGACCATGCCCAATACCGAATTCCCTAAAGCAGAGCCCCCAAAAATACAGCCCCCTAAAAGGGGTCAGTGAAAAAATAGAGCCCCCCAAAAATACAGCCCCCAACTTGGAATTCCCCGCTTGGGGGTCGCAAAGTTAAGTTCTTGCATAAGACACCTTATGTACAACGTAACCTCCGAAACCCATACCCCCCAAACTGGCTATAGCTTTCTTGCTCCGGTCATCAAGTAAGAAAAGTGTTGATTTTAGTGCCAAAACGACCATTTTATGGGCCAAAATGGTCAAATTCGTTCAAATTTTCTCACACGTGCACAAAAATACGCATTTTAAGGCTTATTTTAGCATAATTTAGACCAAATTTTATAACCCTGTTTTTGACTTCTGGACCAATACCCCCCAAATCGGGGTACCCGGCTAGCTAGCTAGCTTTCTTGTGCCGGACCCCTCCAGCTAGCTAGCTTTCTTGCTCGGACCAACTACATCACTGAGGCTGGGTAGGGGGTAGTTTGCAACCATCTGGATCCATCCCCCCCCCCAAGGGTACCTTGCAACCATTTGCCTACTACTGCACTGCGTGAAATCATTAGAGGCAAAATTTCGCGTCCTCCGCGCGCAGTGTTGCCTCGCCTACTCAGCACCACCGAGCGTTATCGTCCTGATTATGCTTGACCGTTGGAGGCTGAAAACATGGAAACCAGTAAAAAATTGGTATTCAAGAATTTGCTGCTAAAATTTTCTAAACTGCTACTAGTCGATTTTGAAGTAACAAAACCCAGCTTGGAGACCATGTTGAAACAAAGAACACACCACGCAGGTGCTCATCCGGCGCGCGAGGTGCAGCTGCGGTCTGCTCTGCTGAACCTGTTTGTTCAACAAACATTCAGTGACCCCAGGGACAAGCCGTTCTGGTTGTCGTCCATACTCAAACATGCCGCCGTCAAACACTCGCCGTTCAAACAGGTTGTACAAAAAACATGCTGCTGGTTTGCATTGGTGTCTGGTTTGATTTTAACTTTCGTTTGTTGCGAGAAGTGATTTTAACCTGATAAGTTTTGAAACATTAGTTTCGTCCACAGGCACAACTGATGATGACCATGTGCGCTCCGTTGGATCCGGCAACTGGTTGGTTTTGTGATTACATTCCATCCATTTTTAAAGTACTGACTGGTATCGCACAATCAGCGCACTAATCTCTTTTTCAAGTCTGCGAGTGCCTCTGTGTTTAGTGTGTTACCCAGTGATGTAGTTGGTCCGAGCAAGAAAGCTAGCTAGCTGGAGAGGTCAGGCGCAAGAAAGCTAACTAGCTAGTCGGGTACCCCGATTTGGGGATATTGGTTCAGAAGTAAAAACGGGGGTATAAAAATTGGTAGAAATTATGCTAAAATAAGCCTTAAAAAGCGTACTTTTGTGCACATGTGAGATAAGCGACTTTGAGCATTTTGGCCCATAAAATGGTCACTTTGGCACTAAAATCAACACTTTTTTGACTTGATGACCGGAGCAAGAAGGCTAGCTAGCCAGTTTGGAGGGTATGGGTTTGGGCTTGGGAGCAAGAAAGCTACGTATCAGTTGGGGGTATTGCCCCCTCCCAACTATATCACTGATTACCTACCCCGCATCTGGCTGTATGTATGTAAGTACCGCCGTAATTTGTATTATTGATGTGCAGGCCATCTATCGTGGCACGTGCTGAGCGAGGACGCAGTGGACACGTTCGCCGTTGCCAGCCATCGTCTGGCCAAGTTCGCGACCATGTTCGACGCGCTGTTGTTGCCGACAGCCAACAGTGCAATGCCCGCCAGACTCGCGTGGTCGTATGAGAATGTGTACTCACTGGTCGAACAGGTCACAAGTTAGTCACATAATGACGATTCAGGTGTTGTTTTTCATTAGCCTTTGCACAAAATATTGGTCAACCAACATTCGTATTGCTCAATTGCTTTCTGGCGATGGGCCGTAGGAATCGTTTAATGTCGGGTGACGGTGACGGCTTCCAAAAAACAATATTGACACTCTTGCCCCCTACTTCTATCTATCTACCTAGGTGTCATTGTCATTGTGACATTGCCTTTCATTATTCCTTGTCCCCACTGTCAGCATTCCCCGAGGCATGGGCATTGGACAATTTCGCCGCGTTGCTGTTGTTGTGCCCGCGTGTGTTCGTGTGTTCGGTGGGCATTCGCTGCAACGCTCAGCAACGGACCGAGGAGGCTGCCAACATCATCAATGCTATGAAAACGGTGAGATAATGTTGTGTTGTTATCATTGTTGTTCATTTCAGTTGACCGAGTAAGGAATGCTTGAGACAGAACTGGAGTTATTTATTTCAGTTGGCCTATCGCTGGCGGCATGCGTCGTTCCAGCTGGCTGGTTAGTACATTTCCGATCCTGACTGAGTGACTGAGTCGATGCGCCACCTTAAATTTGCTGTTTCAAAAATGTTTCTCCCTCTGGGCGGCACAAAGGCACTGTAACGGATTGAGCACACCCAATACAAGACAGGGTTTCCTTTGCATAAAATGAGAAAACTCTAAACCACCCGAGAAAAAAACAAGAATACAATGGCCCGTTTTCTTGCAACGTCCTGTCCTCTCGTTGCTCTCGGTAACTTTTCAACTCGAAACAGTGCACCAGCACAACGCAGGTGGTGTGAGTGTGTGCCGTTTGACGCCGTGGCATTCGGTGATGCGTCAACTGTTGAACCCCATGCAGCCAAGTGATCGCATCGCGCTCTACGTACAACTGCAACGTGCTCATGGTGCACAGATGCATGAGTACTGGAACACACAGCCGTTGCCCGGTATGGGATTTGGTTAATGTTGTTTTGTTCTTGTTGTCGGACGGTGCATCAACTTGGTCATCGGGATCGGTACTAACCCTGCCTGACCTAGGGCGTAGGACGTTCTGGGCTCCTGCGGTTTTGTGGGCGAAATGTGTGTGTATCAGTAACTCCTGAAAATTCCTTGTGCAAAAGGTCACGGGACAATGGCAAGATGGGACCGTTCATCAAGTTTGATGCTGGTTTTTTTATTTTGATCTTTTGGAACATTGTAGTGAACTCGATCCGCGAAGAAATCAAGTCCTATAACTGGTCCAAAACCGTCACCGAGCAGCTCTGGATGGAGTATTTGGCGCCGAACCAACTCTAATTTATCGGAATGTTCATCTCGTTTTTTGCGTTGTTGTTTTTTGTTCAAATGCCAGATTGTGTTGTATGATATGCCAAAGAACGGAACCACGTTCATGTTTCATTTTTGTTCTTGTTTGTCAGCTTGTTTGTTTACCGGTTTCTTTTTGTCGATTTTTTTGTGGAAGGTGCGTTGTTCTTTCCTGTCCAGTTTCACCAACCTCATGGTATAATATCTCTTCCTTTAATGTTCACTTCAGGACTAACAGTTTTCCTTTCCGTTAAGCAAGTACGTTCATTCATGTTTTGGTTTGATTCTAACTAACACACACAGCTTTACCAATTGTCATTATTCTCATACATTCACCACAATAGCACACAACATCAATCAATTATCACAGTTGCTTAATATTGTAAAAAAACACACTATAAATCCAATTATTTAC
Organism: Rhynchonema sp. JSB1_4; assembly: GCA_030248065.1. Taxonomy (NCBI): domain Eukaryota; kingdom Metazoa; phylum Nematoda; class Chromadorea; order Monhysterida; family Xyalidae; genus Rhynchonema; species Rhynchonema sp. JSB1_4. Next base: position 7,156 of record JASAMV010005495.1, read on the forward strand.
ACACGTATACTTACCGATCCAATTCCACAAAATTGTACCTTTGCTCCTGTCTGTGGTAAGCATCACAAAGTGCCCATTTTATGTGATTGATTTTGTTTCATGATACGGTTATCCATGTTGTTATTGCAGAGAAAAGGCAGGTCATGTTTTGATGTTGTGTTATGAATCTCTTCGCTTGGCCTGCCATGTACTATTTTGCGTCAGAGTAATTATCCACGAAAAAATGTTTAGAAATTTATTGTTACCCCCTCGCTTGTGATTTTTGGTTTCATTCTGTTGCATTTGATTTCATTACCCTAACATTGTTCTTGGTTGTTTTACTCAATCTTGTTGTGTTCCATTTGTTGCTCATTGCTTTGCTCAAGTTTTATCTCGTTTTTGTTGCTAACATTTTTTTGCGTTTCATTGTGGTTTGTTGTTGAGAATTTGGTAAAAATGTTTTCCTCTGCGACCTGGAGTTTATTGTGTTGGATACCTGATGCGAGAGGGTTTCAATCAGTGCCCCGCAGTCAAATTCGACTGTCACTACAGGAAATGATTTGTTGATCAAATGATATGCTGTGCGCCTGTGAGTGTGATTCCCTTGAGAATATTAGATTACACATGCCGTGACTGGTGTGTGACGATAAAGGCACACCACTTTGAAGGTGAGGTGCTCTTTTTGACCTACTCGTGGTTGTGACCGGGACGAAACCAGAAGCTATTCGAGTATCAAGTCAGCCTACCCACGAAACACGAACAGTAACTGAAAAAACCACGTAATTGCATTTTAGAACTGTTTTGCCAGTTGCGAAACGTGATGGCGGTGTGCACGATTGTCAATGAGTTTATCAGACGTGCGTTTACTTTTTATGTTTCCCATTCAATCTCGTGTTTCATCCCATTTCATCTATCCATCATTTTCATCATCATATTCATCCATCTACCATTTGTCTGCAGATTTTTGTCGTTCGGTGAACGCGTTGGGCCGAATCGGTGATGAACTGGCGTTTGAAGTCTGTCCAGATGGCGTGAGTTTTTTGCTTTCGGTATTATCGGGCGGGGGCGGCCGCGTATTATTTCCATGATTAGATCCATCAAAATTTCCGTTTTTCAGATTGGCATTAGCTCGCTGAATGGCACCAAAACGTGTTACGCGGTATTCGAGTTCTCGCGCAATTATTTCGCCCAGTTCGACATGGGACCGGACTGTGCCACAACATCGGCCATGTGGAGTGAGAACGAACACGACAATGCTGCCAGGGTCAACACAAAGGTAACACGGACTTGTCTTTCCTGCCAAAAAGTGGCTTCGACACGAAGTGGCACTAGCTTATCTCGTCCCTTCAATTATTTAGTGAAATACAGTGTTGCCATTTCATTATGTTTTGGTTGTTGTACTCTTAGTTGATCTAAGCAAACTTTTGCGAGCTATGCCGACAGACGAAATCGTTGAATATCTTTTCTGACAGAACCTGCTGTTAATCTTCCGACCACACATGAATCTTGAGAAGACGGTGGACACCTGTGAACTGGCGTTGGATTTCGTTAAAAACGTTCTGGTCATTCAATTCAATACTTTCTCTGGTATGTTTTATGATTTGATTTTGGGTTGTGTTTTCAGCTTTCGTATGGCTTTTTCAATTTTCAAGTGCACATTGCGCTGTGACGCGTGCATTTTGGTTTCCAAAAGTAGATAACAAATGGTAATTTCTTGTTTTAGGAATGTCCAAAAAATACTCGGTGCCCCTCTTGGAGCACCGACATCTTCAACCAGTCATATCAAAGGCATCTTGCTCAAATATGTTGTGCATCAGCTCAAAGTTGGGTTGATTTTTTTAGACTCAAGCAAAACACGGCATAAGAGTCTGATTTGTTGCAGAACCCTAGACACCGTTTGCACCAGCTTTGCGCAGAACACAAGTGAAGTGTCATTAGCTGCAACAAAACTTGGCTGCAGGATTAACAATCACATTGAACTGCAGTATGGTGTGTTGGAATTTGCCCTCGTTTTTTGTGTTGTTTAAGTTTCGTGCTTTTTCGCAAATGACTATAATTTGCAGATCGCGATAAGATCACCAAAACCGAGGTCAAGCTTCCAATAGGTGATTTCGATCGATACAATGTTGAAGCCGAAGTGGAACTGACGTGCGCACTTCGGGAACTCAAAGTTTGTGACTGTTGCTTGCTATGCTTGCAAATTTTCCGTGTTCCGGAGGCCAAAATAACGAACGATATTTTTCCTGGCACGGCAAAAATATTACACATTTCGGCAAATGTTCCAAAAAAGCTTGGGAAGTCCCAGGTCAGTTTGTCAAATCGTGCAAGAACACCACTTTGAATGTCTTTTGGTAGACCAGTCCCGCATTATTTTTCTTGTACCAATTTTAGATTATATATTTTGCAAAATGTACCCCCATTTGAAAAGGCGACCAACATTTGGCCTGGGACAATATCGAAAAAAAAACGTTTTTTTTACAAAAAGGGTTTGTTTCTCTACATATATTTTTCCGAAAAAAATGCAACCATAATTGTTGCCTAACCATGATACATGCGAAATAATTTTTTTGCCAACAGGCCATGGTTCAGTTCGCCGACCAGTTCGAATCAATGGTGACGCTCTATTTTGATCTTCCTGGCGCGTGAGTGCCCTTTTTTGTCACAAATTTAGATTTGCTTACTTTGCAGTGTGGGACCATCAACGATACTTCAAGAAAACCAACCTAAACCACCCGATTTCATAAATCATTTTGTGATAATTTTAGTCCTCTGATCTGCACACTCGAAAACGAGGAGACTTGGACGGCTGATTTGACCATAGCCACATTGGGCGACCAAAATCTGCAAAATAAACTGCAAGCAGAATATGAACAACAACAACAGCCTGTGAACGTGCAACCAGCAGCGAAACAACCACGTGTTGAGCCAGAAGGACAGGTACCAATTGCAGGGGACGATGTTTTTTGTTTCTCGATCTGTTTTTTGTTTGTTGTTCCACGCCAAACAGCGCATTATGCGAGCGAGGTGTGCACACGTGCCCACACTGTTACTTTTTACTCAGTCACATCCAGCATTGTGTCATAAAATGATTTTGAGCCGTTCGGATTGTTATTTTTGCACCAGAAACAAGTGCGCAATGTTCAGGAGACTGTCTGTCTATCACACTGTCTGGTTGGACGGAACAAAATTTGAGACGAAATCATTTTCACAGGCACAGTCAGACCAAGAACAACAACAAGCGATAATGAACGGTGAACAAGCCCGTATGGAAGAAGACGAGGTGGCGATAACGGACGAAATGTTGGCTGAATTTTATGAACAACCCATGGAGGTACGTTGTCTTTTGATTTTTCCCAAGTGCTTTTTATTCATATTTTCAGAAATTAAGCCCTGAACACCAGACTGCATGCGCAAAATAATGTGGAAAACAAATTTCAGGAACAACACGAACAACCGGTCGTGCAGCCACCAGCAGCAGCGTCAGCCGTTGTTGATTCCAATGCAGAAAGGGCATCCGCTCAAATGTCGTCTGCTCGATCCATGTTGGTTTATTAACTTTGTTGTCGGAAGTTTTTCCGTTATTTTATTTGATTATTTCAGCAAGATCAGTGAGCCAGTGGTAATGCCTCACAACGGATTCGATGACGCTCTCGTGCAGCAATACAGGGACAGAAATGGTGCAGGTGAGATTTTCGATATTTGTTGTGATGCGAGACGCACGTGTGCTAAAAATGGGCGTTCATTCGCCTTTAGCGGTTGCTTCCTTTTCTTCGTCCTGTGGCAGGCTCAGGCTTAGGTTTTTCTTCTTCCATTTCGTCTTCTGCTTGGGCTCCAGAAAGACCTGTCTAACTCAAATCTTCGAAAAGCACACGAACAACTGTTGATGGCCATGAAGAGAAAGCGCGAATAAAAAGTCAGGTGAATAAACGTCCAACATTCCTGTTTGGTTCGCGCACGAATTTCTTTTCAGAACGATCGCGCGCTGGCGCAGATGAGAATCTGAATCGTTTGAACAAATCAGGCGATCAAAATCTGGCCAATGACTTGCCACCACCCGCACCATACAGAACCGAAGTCAGTCAAATGTTTTGTGTGTTTTTAAATTAACCGTCGCTTGTTTTTGTTGCTTTTAGATTCATTCAGTTACCGTGTACATGTCACCACGGTTAATCAAAACGTTCAAAATTCACAACCGCCATCCAAATCAATGTTCCACCATATATTCTGATCAATTTCTGTTCGATTTCAGTACGGCAGCATCTTCCTGGGTGTTGGCCAGCCGACGGTACGTGTGAGGTCTCAGGGTATCGAAAGTGACAAACGCGTTCGAGTGCTCGCTTGTGATAGTCAGTCGGAAGTGTGAAGTGAAGATCGTATTGATTTATGGTAACATACCAAGTTTTTTCTCCAACATTGAAACCTCCTGACGCGTGCAACAGAAATAACTCTTGGTTCTGTGGAGAATGTACTGTATTATTTCGTGTCTGAATTTGTTAGCAACAACAGAAAATGATCTAAGTTTCTATACTCTGCGCTACAAAACAAGATCGGTGATTTTTTTTGTACGCGATTTGTGATTTAGGTGCTGCTTTTGAAACATGTACCGGCTGAAAGGGCGAATATTTCCGTTTTATTTTGAACTTGTCTTTTATAATTATTTTTGTTTGAAAATGTTGCATTGTATGTGTGTACATTCCTCAAGTTGCCAGTACATTCTGCCTATAGTGCATTTTTGTCTCGTCTCATCTTGGTTAGTGAACAAATAAATATGTTTTGAGAATAACTTGTATGATTTATCGTATTGACCGTTTGCGTGTTTTCTCCCTGTCGGCTAACTCAACGACGACTTACTGTGGCAATTCTTTCGGTTTCCGTCCCACGAGTATGATTTTTCTTGTCTTTCAGCTTAACTCCATGTCTGTCCTCCGCCTATCTGTCGCGCATGTCCTATTTCCCCTCCTTTCCATAATTGTCGGTCCATGTGATCAGCTTGCCTGCATCAGCAAGGCGATCAATGGTCAATGCTGGCTTCGCAATGTGTGCATGGATGCACAAAAACGATTGATGGTAATTGACTCGGATGCGAACGAGCGGACCCGGGAAATTGGTTGGCTTGAATTTTATGATTTTTAGACTTAAGATACTGTATAAATGCTTGAAACATCACTGACATTGCAGCCCCATTGAGCATATCTGGTGTACCTGAGCACTCAGGGACGTTTTTCGAATATGATCGTGTGCCGGACAAGGAAATCATTGTCGCGCCGGCTCGAATGAAGGGACCGGTGTTGTGGATAAAAAGGTTTCCATTTTGAGTTTAAGTGGTCTGTTTGCAACCAACTGACTTTTATCTTGCCAGTGAGCGATGTCAACCTTCCAGCATACATATAATATGTGTATACCGTAGTGAGTACTCAGCGATTTGCTTCTATGTATCGGGCTGTTTGCGCACCACACGGGCGAACCGTATGCCAAGACGTTGCCAGTGCGGGTATACCTGAAACATTAACTAGATTTTTAGATTTCTGCCGTCAAATCTGATGCATGCCCTTCACGATGACGTGTTGCCATTGTATGCCACCCTGATTCAGCAAGCCCGACGTTTACACCCGCTCCGAACAGTGATCTTTGCTGATCAATATGCAAATGACGATAATGTACTCTATGAGCCGTTGATGTTTAGATTCAATATCCAAATTGTGAACACAACTCAAATTGGTGGACCGATCTGTTTCGATCATTTGTTGATCGGATTGAATCATGATTCGTTGTTCTATGACTACGGATTCGCACAACCGCAGCACGCAAGATCTTGGAGTATGCAAACGGGGCCTGTCATCAGGCAATTTGTCGATTTGTGTAAACGACATTGGACGATACATTTGAGCAAAGGTCTGATCGGGTACTTGCTTATTTTGTCTCTGAATTTTGTATTTATTCCCAACTAAGAACCTTTCTGTTTTGTTGCAGAACCCGTGGCGCGGATGGCATCAGTGTCGTGCCAAATTTCAATTCTGATTCGAACCTCAAACCGACTGATTCTCAACCTGTCCGATTTAATCTCAACGTTGGTCGCGGACTTCGGATGCCGGATCCGGATTCTGTCACTGGAAAGAAACTCAATCAGCGAACTTGTAACTGAAGTAAGCAACAGTGATGTTATAGTCGGCATGCATGGCTCACTGTTGGTGCTTGGCTTGTTCGGCAAGCCCTTGCAAACGTTGGTGGTCGAGATATTTCCGTTTGCCATCGATCCCGATCGCATTACGCCGTATCGAACCGTTTCGTCACTTGTTGGATTGCATTATCAGGTGAATTTATCGTTGTGACTTGTGTTGTTACATTTTATGTTGGGCGATGTGCATTGGGTGATCGGTCTGGTGATGGGATCTTTGTGCATTTGGGGCAGGTTGCAAGGTACCCCTAAGGTCCGAAAAAGGGTGTTTTTGTATGCATTATACTGCAAAATTGGCCAAAAAATAGGTACTTTTTTGCATTTTGGCCGAAAATTTGTCTAAAAGGGCCATTATATGGAGGTTTGATTTTTGGGTCGCACAACGCCCATGAAAACCCTAAATTGATGGTTGCAAGGTACCTGTCCTCCCCCCAATTCCCCCAAGGGGTGGTTGCAAGGTACCTACCCCTTAGGGGGGAATCCCCCATCCCCCCCCAACCACTACACTGATTTGGGGTTCCTTGAGGAGTTACTGATGGCACAGGTTTCGCCAAGTGCATAAATTAAAGTTAGTAGTAACAAGGATGTCTTGTCTAGTTGTGAACTGCTTCAGGCTGTTCCAACCACGGATCGTGATAAAGCCAGGGTGCACCCGGAGTATCCAAAGGAGCTAGGCGGTTTGATGGATTTGCCTGAGTCAGAAAGGCAAGACATTGTGGACTCAGTGTCGGTGCCAGCTTTTTTATGCTGCACCGACAGAAGGTGGCTGTATAGAGCTTATCAGGACACAATTGTGAACATTGCTGCTGTGCGTGAGACCATCGCCAGATTCTTCAGTGTGACCAAAATTGTAATATAATGTGTATTCAATGAAATAAAAGGTTGATTTTCATTGTGTTGTTATACATTTTCTGCTTCAACACGTGTTATGTCTTTATGAAAGCTGTTACACTTTGGCGTGTGTACTAAATTCGTAAAACGCAGCACAACAGTGAGCAGAATGTAAGCGGTGTGACTGCTCGCGCGAAGCAGCTGCTGCTGTGGTCTTGAACGTTCACAGGCTGTGCTGTGGAGTAAAGAATAAACAACGCTACCAGAGCTTTCCTGTTACAGCCCCCTGGCCAGAACCTACCCGAGTTTTCCACGTAAAGCCCCCCTGGAATAGAGCCCTCAGTGGGTAGCGCTCTATTCTGGAAATGTTCTAAATATCTCAATTCCGATTTTTTGTTCTGGTGCCCAGTTTACGGTCTGAATTTACCACTAAAAAGCGACAAAAGGAGCTATTTTACATAATAATTCGAACTTCTTGGTCAAAATTTTTGCCCTTCTTGCTATAGAACCAAAATTCAGTCCATACCAAGTGTCTATAAGACGTAAAAACGTACTCGAAAAATACAATTTTTTTGCGTGGGGCCCTATTCGGGGAAGATGGTTCGAGCAAAGCTCCATGGGACTTTATTTGGGAATTAAAATAATTTTCAAAGTCCGATTTCGCACCTGCTACCGAATAGAGCCTCAGGGGCTGTAACCAGAAAATTACGGTAGGTTGCTGTATGTTGCACAAGCCGATTGTTGCTTTGAGCTTTGCTTTTGGTTTCTGTTTTACCAGCGTAATGTTTCGGCTATGTCGTGGTTTCCCTTTTATTTGACTTGTCAATTTTTCTTCACCTTCAGCTTTATTTTGTTGAATCAATTACCTCACAAATATTTGAGTTCAATGGAAGAAATTGTCAACGAATTGGTCACCTTGTCCGTTTCACCGGAAACGCGTGCGAGGGAAATATTGCGCACTAAATCCAACAAGAAATCCGCCGATTTTAGACAAAAAGGCAACGTCAAGTTCGGGCAGAAGTCTTTGTCTGAGGCTCGATTATTGTACGACGACGCCGTTCGTTACGCACTGTCAAATTCTGAAGCGCTCTGTTTGGCACTGGCTAATCGCTCAGCAGTGTCAATGGAACTCGAATATTATCGGAGTTGCACACTTGATTTAGAACTGGCACTTGAAATCGCTAATAAATACTCGTTCTGCACTGACAAAGTCTCAAAATGGTCCCAAAGATTTGATCACGCCAAACAAAAACTTAAAGATACTGTTCCTGACAACACTGTTCCCAAAGATACGTTCGCGACACCTCAACCGATTTTCGCCGGTCCAAAGCAAGGGCTACCAACTATGTCTTCGGCAACGTCCGTAGTGTACGACCCGGCGAAAGGTCGCAAGGTGATCGCCAATAGTGATTTGCCCGCTGGCGCTTTGATCATCAGAGAGCATTCAATGACCTGGCACATACTGCCTGCGTTTGGCAAAGATTTTTGCTACAACTGTTGCCGCAGATTGGAGTCCGACCATTTCTGGTTACCATGCTCGGAGTGTGCCAGAGACACGATGCGTTTTTGCAGGTTGTTGTGATATTTATCACGCTCTGTTAGTGTCACATGAGTTATGATGAACACCTCTCTTCAGCACCTCGTGTCGTGACAATGCCTGGGACCGATTTCATCGGTTCGAGTGTGCTATGGCCTTCGGATACATCGACCTGATACAATCGACCGAATGTGTGCTCACAAAAATGCTGATTGCACAACGCCTGATCGCGTTGTGCTCGCCCGACCAGTTGATTGCTGCTGATCCCGAACTCGACGACGTGATACAAGCTGTTGCGATGATGGGTGTCGGCGAGAAACAGAATGAACTGGATTATGGATATAATCTTCAGGTGAGATCATGCTTTGTTTTAACCACTGGTGAACTTCTGTAGTTCCTAGATCTCGTGTACTCTCTGACATCACTCAATTTGACAATAGGAGTTGTGACTGTGTTTAAGGTTAGTGAATCACTAAGTCTAAAAATATCACGGAGTACACTCATTGAACCACGCCCTGTACACTGTAAATGACGTAGCGTATTGCATCGTTGTGAAATTCTATCTTTAGCTGTGCTTTAAAATATGATTCGCAGTCTGTCATGTCACTGATGTCAACGGATCGAGTAGATTGGCAGTTCACTGACGACCGCTTCTTCAAATATTCTTCGGCTGCGACCGCCGATTTTCTGGGTCAAGGTGCCTGGTCGCAAGGATGGGCATCGCAAGAAAAACGTTACGAGCTATGTTGCAGAGTGTTTAACGGAATCTGTCGGTTAGTTGTGTTGGCCCATATTCTCGAAAGCGCAACCGTCACCGGGTGGTTGCTTCCCCCCAAACACGATGATGACAACTTCCAGCTGGCTGACCTCCAATTTGCTGCGCTCTTACGCGAACAGCAGCGTTGCTCAACGCACGCACGTTTTGGGAATAAAGGACACCTAGTTGGAGAACGTGACTGTTGCGCCAGCGCCCCCGGTGCCGGTGGCGCTTGCGAGAATTTGGGCCATTATGATCCTATTTGTGAAAGGAAAGTTGATTGCACACTGTGCAAACACTTCATGCGTATACACGTAGGCGCTTGGACGTCAACTTGTTCGGCATAACACTGGTCGATTTTGTAAGCGGCGATGAGCATGAGGACGCTGGTTGTAAATCTTCCATCACGTCCACGTTGCTGAATCATTCATGTGCACCCAACATGGTGTCAACGATTCATGGTAAGTATAACAAGCGCATTATGTCTACTGCAGCCAGGTGGGCACTCACAACACCTGTACTTGGTCAGAGATGGAGTTGAAGAATTTCAAAGCGCATCGCACCATGTGAAAATGTGAGCATTAATAATACAAGACGAGCATTTCATCACTCAGGTAACCAACACGAATGGCGTGCGAAAACCGATATTCCAAAGGGAACTGAGCTATGCACAATGTACTGTGGTGTATTCGGGGAGCTGAAACGATCGGAACGTCAGGTAACCAATAAAACAAAATGTTGGCAGCTGTTTTCGGTTATCGCTTATTTTGACGGCAATTATTGCTTCAGGAGTTTCTTTCGTATCGCTACGGCTTCGCTTGCAATTGTGAAGTGTGCGAAGACCCGAACATGATGACTTTGGAAAATTCACTACTCGATCTCTACCGTTGCCAGAGCTGTGCGGCATCTGCAGCTGAGAAAGATGATCGAGTGGTGTGCGTAAAATGTGGGCAGGTTCAGAGATATGGCGCCAGCGATGTTATGGACGTTCTAAAATCCTGCATCAACAAGCTGGTGCAAATAATTACTGCTGGTCAACGATGCCAGCTGAAAGACGTGGTGAAGGCACGTTCTTGATATTCTGTATTATAACTTCGATCAATTATTTAGCTGTCTGGATTTGCCGTACTTCAGCTGCTCCAGCCTTTATCCGTCTACATCAGCGAACATAGTCGGCTGGCCTACCAATATCACGAAGAAGTCGCCCGTATTCTGGCCACTGCTGGAAAAGCTGGTGTCGGAGTGCATTTGGTCGAAAAACTAATCGTTCACAAGTTGGACGCCAAATACGGAAAATTCGGATCGGTGGTGTTGGAAAATCTGCCAGAAACCGCGTTACTGGTACGGACAACCGTTCCTTAATCAGTACTCTTGTTTTTGTTGCGTCGTCCAGTGACAGTATCGATGCACCTGATTTTATTACTCAGACAAGTTAAGTTTTTTTACATTTCTCCATTTTATTTTGAGGTCTACTACTACCTGGGCAAACAAACCAACGTAGATCAGTCGAACAAAATGGCGCCACATGTTCGACGGCATTTGTTGCGACTGGTCGGACAGTACGGAAAGGAAGGTGCCAGAAATTACTTGCAACGATCAGCAATTGTGGAAGAAGAGCTTAGAATGCTGCTGCTGAAGAATCTGTTCAGTCTTTGCAATGAACTTGATAATACGATTAAGTGAAGTGACATGTGTGAGTGCTTGGTGCTATTGCATACGATAGGTAAAGTGGTGAGATCCTTGCTTGGAATACACCGAAATCCTCCATGCGGTAAACCCATTTACGTCGACGCTAAATGAGGCACGGTACACGTGAAGGTAGACTGGCATCTGTTTTTTACGTCTTTTTCGCTTTCAACTCGTTCAGTACATTTCCAACAGCATTGAGCAAATCAGTTTTGATTGGTTGGAAGATATTTGGCACCAGGTCCTTGAGATTGGTTGCTCCAGGGACATTGTTCTTCCAGCGAACGTGGTACATAACACCCTAAATCTTTGAATAAATTAACTATTGGCAACGGGGATGGTCTAAAATGTGACTTGATAACAATAAGCATATTCAGTTACCTCGTTTTCAGAAATGACTTGTTGTCGATGAGCTGATCTATAGGCCCAAGCGTTGTGAACACCGATTTTATGCACGGCGCTGGTTCTGTGTAAATGTGTTGCTTTGGATAAGCTGTGAATGGGAATTCGAAAGTAGGCAACACTAGGTGCTCAGACTTGTATATTTGTTTGCAGCGATATCCTGGTCGCTGCAACTGTCCGATAGCCAGCGGTCGAAATAACGGAATCGAGAAATTGGTGAAATCGAAAGTTTCTGGAGTCATTTGAGCCTGATTGCCCCATCGCACGATTGTTTGCCCTCGTTCGGCGACGTACACCTGACAAGTTATGTTGATCATATAAAAATGCAATCTAGTCATGCAGTCAGGCAGCATTGTTGACGTACTGATCGCAGCTGTATGCTGCCGATTTTATTCGTGTCGCTGTTCATTTTGCTATCCACCAACTTGTAGAGCCAGTCACGGCCGAATGCGGCACCATTGCTGGTTGTAGCCAGCTCGTCTTGGTCAAGAAATGCAGCGTATTTGCTGCAAGATTTTACATTTTTGCTTGTTCTGTTTTAGCTGCTTACTCAACATCGAGATGTAATAGTTACCTGATCGTCCTTGCCTTCAGCAAGCAATCATTCATCGCACCAACTTGCCCCCAATTGCTAGAATGCACGAAGCCGTGCTCACCGATAAATTGGTCTGTTGGCCATGGGTACACTTGGGCGATACCTAACAGAAAACGATAATTTTACATGCGCAAAATAGGTTGATAAACTCTTATTGTTAACGAATCACAGAAGCTCTCGCTCAACAGCGTTGTACCGACCCAAACCCTGGTAGTAATCCAGTACTTGTTTCACCGTTCGCGTTACAATGTGCTCGTAGAAAATGAAGTTTGTTGCGCCGAGTATGCGATAATATTCAATGAACACAAGCAGCCGGTACCTAAATGGTGAAACCTAACTATTGGAGAATCCGCTCCGTTACATTTAGGTCATTTGTAGCGATCGCTCACCATTCATCATAATTGTGCAGCGAATGTGTGCACATGGTAAAAGACCGCCTGTACTGTTCACTTTTCACGTCAGATAACACTTGCGGTTGGCATATTGGGATGTTGGCTGGAATGTTCTGGTATTTTCGCCAAAAAACCTTATATGAGTCTTTAGTTAGTCACCACACCAACCGTTTGCTTTGTTTATGGAGCCTTCTGATGTCAACCCAATTTTGTAGTTTCTATCCGGCACAAACGTTTTGTTTCCGATTTTGGGCAAGTTGCATGTAAAATACGTCGGTGAGTATCCACCTGAGCCCTGTAGCGCAGCATTAGTCTGCAGTGCATTGTTGAAAATGACAACTCTTCGTTCCCTGAGAGAACAGAGAACCAATTCTCACACACTGATAAACTGTCGCTCCAGCAGCCAATCAGCGCACGAGAATTGGTTCCCTGTTCTCTCATAGAGCGAAGTATAGGTAGGGCATAGTTTTCATACCTGAATGGGTTCAAAGCGACCTGTTATGTACACGGTAGTTTCCGAAACGTTCTGGTATGCACACTGCACTTGCTGATTGCTTTTGCCGTAAGCCAGCATGGTCAGCACTTCTGGTGCAAAATTTTGGTCGAAGACCGGGGCGTAAAAAAGCGTTGATTTGTCGCTTTTCAGAAAGCTCCAGGCTTGTCGCCGCGGTATATCACACATTTGGGCACTTCGTCCAACTTGGGCTTTTGTTGGTTGCTCCAAAATAGGCACTGTTGTTCGTTGGCTTTTGTTGCCATCTTCATGTGGAAACACGCTGGACAGATTGAATCGAGATCTGAAACCTTGAAATTTGAAATTTGAAAAAGTGGGTTTGATCAAGTTACTCACAATCAAAAACAATTACGCACGCTTGCAGCACATATTCGTAATACAATTCCATATCTTTTGACGTCGACTGCGCTGTTCGAATGATGATAGTGATAATTACGACCATTGCGATGAATATTGTAACAAACTGGTAGTATCGACTTCGGCGAGTCAATTTTGTTAAAGTTGAACTCGACGGAAGCAGAAAGTGGGAGTTGAAAGCCATCGCGACTCTTGTCCAAATTACAGGCACTTGGTTTTCATTGTGTAAACGGTCACAATTTTTCGTAATTATCGGAACTAGCAAACAACAAGATTTAAAAAAGTCTGCCACTGGAATCGTGACTCCGACCCATTTTTGATCACGCACAGGCCAGTCAAACCTGTCCACGTGGCCTGCGTGCTGTTGTCGTGCAGAAACAGATGAACCATAGTTTCGTATGACACTAACGTACCCGTATTAGCCTACCGAGCACAGCTGTATTACGCCAAATGCACTTGACATGTACCCTGGGCACATTTGCGTGTGCCACGCTGTTCTCGTCGAAAAGTGTGGCGCGTCTAACATGGAGTACTAGTCCCAATGCATCTCAGCAATACATAACGCCAAGGGCTGGCATGCGTGAGCTGGAAGCTATCATTTGCAGGTGCTTATAATCCATGCTCGGGTGCATTCGCCTCCTCCTGTGCATACGTCATTGTTTTGTGCATCTCTGTCCTTGTTTCGTCTTCAGCGCTGACAAGCACGGCTAATTTATGTTAAAACAACCTTTAGAAAATACAAATGTACAAATTTGTTCTCTGAATGTTTTACAATTTTGTAATTATACAAATCTACAAATTTGTTCTGTTTTTTGAAACACAGTAAATGTTGTACTGGTTATGTGGAGTCACAAACATGACTACGTATGAGTGTGTGTGTCACAAAAATGAAACACTTTGGTAGGACGAAATCTACCCTTGGTATAAACTATGCTTGAAGGACTTCAAACTTTATCTGATGAAATCACTGAAATAACATTGAAAGATTTGCACATTTCCATTTTTTGAGCTATTGAACTCAACCTCCAATGAGCGAAGTTGTAATTTGATCCACCAGCGATTGTTCAATCACAAAATCAGTACCAAGCTGTATGCCTCTGTCCATTGTGATCACTTCTTGATCAAGAAAACGAATGCCATCGAAAGTCGGTATGGGAAGGCCGTCCTGGAAGTATAACGCAGGAATTTTCTGAGCCAAACTTGATCATGCGTTCATAAACCTGTGTACTGACACAACTGTAATTTTTATACATGTGGTAGGCCTCACCGACAAAAACTTGTCGCTGATTGTCCTCAGCAATTCCTTGCTGACCAAAGCCAAATTGTCTAGTCGGTCGCCTGGATTGATGCCCTTCAAGTTTGACGTTCGTACAGTGAAATCAAACCGCCTGAAAGTATTTTTTGCTCCAATCTTCATTTGAAAAGTAATTCTGCTGCATTCTTCCAAGTTCTTAATGCGGCATGCACGATGCTCATATAACCATCTTTACAAAATTACATAACGTTGATGGAATCCTGTTTCTTGTAAGCTTACTCAAAGCCAGTCTCGGTTGTTTCGACTGTTTTTGACAAGAAATTGAGCTCGCTTTTGGCCAGTACATTGGCATCGACGCTGAGTACTTGTTTGAGCATCGATTGTCCTCTGGCGTCATCTGACTCACGAACAAGAATGAACATCAGGCCGACCATATCGACGTTGACTGTCCCTAAATTTTTGATGATGTGCAGTGCTCTTGGAATTTCTGTTTCTAATACCTGGTTGAGCTGTAATATTAAAAGTCGGCGCATGAGAATATTTCATCGCACTCGACCAAAGTCCTACCATTCTTCTGTTCAGTAAACACCATCGCCGGCGCACGCTTTGCGAAATATAACAGTTCGGTGTCCAAGTTTGGCCGCTGCTCAGACAGTTCAGGTACCGCATCGCCCAAGCAAATTTTGAGCTCTGTGCCAGTGTTGCATGACGTTTTCATGTATTGCCCGAGCTGCAATGCATGGTTCAGCTGTAGTGTAGTCCAACCACGTGCTCATGAGACGACTCTTTTTAAAGCTTGCTTGGCCAGATTAAAAAAATGCGCCGGTTACACGGGTTTTCGCAAACAAAAGAAAGAGATTGGGCCGATAGACATGATGACAAGTTCCAGCTGGCTGACCTCAATTTGTTTCGTGCTTACGCGAACAGCAACGTTGTTCAACACACAGATGTTTTGGGAGTCAAAAGGGAATTTATGCACCGAGGTGGAGAGCGTGTCTTTAAAAAATACATGCGTTTCTCTTTCTTTCATTTCCGAAATACGTGGAAACGGAACATTATTGGATCCGTACAAGTCAACTTCGAAATAAGTCGTCACATGAGTTCGTGGTTGGACTATACAAATTATTTTATGATTACAGTTTTTTAATGACAGTGCAATATTTTACGTATTTGTCGTCCGGAGTGACGTGGATTGTAAGCTTATCGTTTCTGAACATTGAATACAGCATGGAATTGGGCACGTAATCCGTCATTGTGATGTAGAGCATTTTGAGCGTCGGTTTGTAGTACGTGTCCGGGATGCGCACAGATCCAAATGGAGTGCCGCCCGTGCCATACTGAAAATTCATTTGGACATATTTACTCGAGTACCCAGTGTTCCAGCTCAGTAACAGGACGGTTATTGTTTCAAACGCACACACTTTTGACACCTCTCCAACGGTTTGCAATTCGATGTGATATGGAGTGACAATTGGTGGACGCAACGGAGTGTAATCGATGAAGAGATCGTCACTCTGTGTATTAAATGCGGGGTTAGTTTCCTCACAGTTACGATCTGCTGTATTTGAAATCTAGACTATAAACCCAATTCGGTATGTCTCAAATAGGTTTTATAAATTGCGCAAGTCTGGTGATGGATCGGATCGGCTTTGCCTTGGTCACGTGCAACTTTTGCTCTTAGCAATGCCGTTAACGTGGGCCAGCGTAAAAGTTATTCCCAGACCTAAAAGAAACAATTTTTACGCTGGTCGGACCTAAATATGGCTCCAATAAATGGTTTGCTATCGTTAATGCAAATAGCGCTCGTGATCAAGACAAGTCCGATCCGACGATGCGTTATGTTTCTAATTCAGAGATATTTGAACATAAATCTTACATAAATAAACTGCCTAAATTCTGTTGCTGGATCACTCGCGCTGCGCCTGTCGACTATTCCCCTTTTTGTCCGGCCCATGTTAATCTGCATTTTTCCGGCATCGTTCAGTCTGAAAATATCGATATTGTTTCACTATTTGCTGTATTGTAAGCAGCCGCACCTGACTTTCAGCGGCATTCGTCTCATCTGACTGTTGATTTGTCTGGACACAAATTGGTCCAATGCACGGCAAACTTCTTTTTCGAGATCTGGTCGCATTTCGTTGATGATTCTCGCCTGAAATCATCATGATTGAATGTCAATTTTAGTTTCAAGATCGTTGGCCAAAAGCACGTTAGAACTAACTTTGTTGTTATTGATGAAATCGCCAGGCAGACCACCGTCGAGAATTTCGAGATCAACTTCTCCTATTTCCACCTGAAAGTGTCTTCGCGAAACATGCTGGGCAATCAAATGTCTAGATCAATCGCTAACCGCGCAGGCCAGCAGCCTCATCTCTATGTTTTGACGTATTGACAGTTGCAACAGCGAGGTTGCGGTCAAATTGACTCGCCGAGCTTGCATTAGTGCGCTGCCACGTAGCTTGAATATACCAGAGTTGCCGTCGAGCTTCGCACGAACTCTGAAAGAAATGGGGAAGGAACAAGGGAGCACGCTTCTAGAAGCATCGTGGTACTGTATGCATCTTCTTTTTGTGGATCGTCACCCTGTGCCTCAGTGCACTTACCCGATATCTGTGTCCCTTACAGACCATTGCATCATATTGGAGGGTATAAATACGAGCTCTGATGCTCTGGGTTGACGATAGTTTGTAACTGTGATGTTGAACAGCGTTAGGTTGCCATCTGAAAGGGGTGATGTCTTATTTTGCTGTTGCATAATACATAAGGGCATGACATTCATAAAGCGCCGACACCAGCGAATCGTCGCAAAATGAACCTGGAATTGCCGTGCGTCGATATGGTAGTGCCATTCCAATCATCCGTTGATCAGCTATCTGAATTAGGTCTGGTGTTTTTCACACTTTTTTCAAAATGACTTTTAAACATAAGAAAAAGAAAGATTCTTTTCTCATCCAGGTGCCCTAATTCTGATTGTGCTCGTAAATGGCACTTCACACTCACAGACAACATTTGTTTCCAAATCTGAGGGCTCGGCCAGGTATTGGTCGCACAATGATCATATAAGAATTCATCAAATCAATCCTGATTTTCAGGTTCAGTCACTCTTAACCACTGTGCTATTTGTAATTCTCACAAAACATTTTCATCTGAAAGTAATCTAGCAGAGTCCCCACGTTGCTGCGGGTCTGAAACATTTGGGTGACTGCATTCTTTGTGTGTGATTGCGCAACGCAACGTCACTGCCCCGTCACTTCTACAGGGTTTGTAAAAATTCCATTTTATTCGCCATACGTACAGTACCGGGTGCAATTCTAGGCTTAAAGTTGAAGTCGCGTGCACACTGCGCGTGCGCTGCCAATGTTATAGTACTAGAAAGTCGTGCACGCGACTTCAACTTTCAGCCTAGAATTGCACCCGGAACTGTAATGCAGTGCTCTCTGCTGCAGTTGTCTGAATCATCACGCTGTATGATCTCAATCATAGTGACTGTATGATATTATGACACCGATTGGTTTGGTCGTTTGGGATTATCCAGTGGTGTCGTTGAGAAATCGAAATTTTCCCATGCCCAACCCAATTTTCGGGAAATTTCCCATACATACCCCCAAAAATCAAAAATTTCCCATACCAGGGGGGTTTCTCCAAGAACTCAAAAATTTCCAATACCCGAGGGTGGGGGTTTTGAAAAAAATGACCCCAAAAATCTTCTAAAAGTGCCAAAATTGGTCTAAAAAGTGCTTAAAACAGAGTTTTCTTGCGGCAGCAAGCGATTTTTGACATTTTTGGACGAAAAATTGGCAATTTTGGTACTTCTCGGGGTCAAAAAGTCATTTCTCAGGGGTGCTTGTTCCAAAAGTGAAAAATTTCCCATACCCCCGGCCGATTTCCCATACCACATACCAGGGGGTAACCCCCCAACCCCCCTAACGACAAAACTGGATTAATGTGATCAATGCAACATCCGTACACATCAGTGCCTTCACACAAGTCGATCACCTTTTGTCACACAAATGCAAATGAAATTCTCAAAATCTCAAATTCACAAGTAACTGCAACCAAGCAAGTGATTCTGGCCACAAAATGTTGCGAGCGCGCTTGATGATTCAAGCAACAGCAGGAGAAAACACAGTATTACGTACGCCGTATAAAGTTTGCAAATTGACAAACCCTGTAGCTATAACACACTTGCAAACAAAGCAAAAAAATGTTTCCATTGTCCGCAGTCTACAAGTGCGGCCAGATGCGGTTGCGGACATTGGACATAGTTTTTTCAGTATCCGCGGTCCGCCATCTACCTGGCCGTGCCCGCAGTGACCAACCTTTAATGCTAACAAGTTGAGATATGCGGCTCCGCGCTTTGTTAATCGGAACTTAATGCCCGGCAAATTCCTATTGCTCGCCACCAGCAACGGATGATACAACCTTGCCTGGCGTCCAGCTTGAGCTGGGTATATGCACGCGGTGATAGACACAGACGCGAAGAATGTCTGTCAATAACGTTTGATCATGCAATGTATATGTAACGCTCTTAACCGAAAGGAAGCACATTCACTCACCAATATCGGCCAATGCATTTTCGATCGTCGTACGGTGCGATTCAAGTCGTCAAATTCTAAAAGAAAATAAAAAAAGCGTTCAAATCTGACAAATACTGAGGGGTCACGATTTCATTAACTTTCACGTGTTTCAAGCAACTGGTGTCTTGCCCCGCAACATCTGCAATTTGCCTGGTAATATGCATGTGTCGTTGTCGATCATAGCATAAAAACAACGTCTCATTGCGTAAATAAATAAACTGAGTTGCTTTATGATGTGCCCTGCTTGCTGTTTTCCATGTCACTGACGTTGCACGTTGTAGTTTTGTTTTAAATATAGCAGTCGAAGTTAGTTTCTAAGAGCGAGTTTGTGCACTATGTGCAGCTCTACATACCATACATAACACTGATATAGAAGTTCAAACAAATGTAAACGCATTGCGCTGCAGCATGCTATTGATATTATGTGCAAATTTTCATGGAATTTACGTGTTGTATGCGCGGCTGGCAAATACAGTTTCGAGCAACAGATTTCTGCGCTGCAGTGTTTTCAACCTTTTCTACAGTCAGTTCGTGTGGAAAACAAACTCGTGTTACGTCAGCCGTTAGTGACGATGGGGTATCTGGGCGTCGTACTGGCTTGGCCTTGTTCTTCTTATAACCGCGTTGTTGTAAAAATGATGTGTTATTTGACTCTATAAACAAGTTTGCCCAATTGCACGGCACATAATTCGTGGTGTATTTCACACGGCGGAAGACAATAAACAACGTACATACTATCTTGTGTAATGTTTTGCAGAGTGTCAGAGTGAGGTTCCTTAATATCTGACAGAACAACACTGACTTTTGTGAAGTTTCTGGCCATTGTCAGTCAACTAGGCCTATGGACACATACCAATACAAGACAATTAGGGCGGCTTTACGTAAAACTAGGAAACAGGAACTCTTTTGCATGTTAAAACTATGTTTTAGGAAACTTGATACGAAATATTTCTTATTTCCTGTTGTTTTTTCGAAACTTGGAAATAGGAAATTTTTGGCACAATCAGCAGAACCAAACGGCAACGCAGCTCAACAAAATGTTTTGAGAGAGTTGCCTGCATATGCACAATGCATGCTTGGCTAATAAATATTCCGCCAGTTGTGTTAAAAGTAGGCTTGTCTAAGGTGTCGGGACACGGTGACAAAATTTCCTATTTCCTAGTTTCAAAAAGACAACTAGGAAATAGGAAATATTTCCTAATTCCTACTTTTTGAAACTAGAGGAAATATTTCCTATTTCCCAGTTTTACGTAAGGCCGCCCTAAGCGACGAAAGATCATCAACATCAACGAAGTCACAAATTAATGGCATCGATGCTTGTATTTTCTTCATCCGAACTGTGATCCATGAATGTGAGGCCCTGAGTCAGATGCGACCACTGGTCGGCCACTCCGTCACTGCTGGCGGCTAAAATTTGAACCTAATGCATTGTGCATGCCAGTATGTAGATACTTCAGTCGGGGTCACGGAAATGTGGTCTTAACTTAGTCATAATCTGTGCGCAGTATTCCTAGTATACGCACGATATGTATCCCGTGCATCATTCAACTGGGGTTGCCCATTACTTCTGAGCCAAAATGTATAGTCGCCAGCAAATATAGAAAGAATGTCGCCCTCCGTTAGGTGTTTTTAAAATTGAGCGTAATGAAAGAAAGTAAAAATACTACGTACTTTTTGGTGCAAAAATTATCGGTGGTTTTCCGTTGGTGCTGCCATTCGTACTCATTTGCGACTGTGACGTTCGCCGACACCTGGGGAGAATAATTCGACCTGCAATTGATTAAAACCTACAGTAACTAATGCACTCGTCTAACTTTAAAAAAGGTCAATTTTACCTGTGGTGGCGATTTCATGCACCGTTTGTTCCAGCAACTCGTCCAATTTCTGATGAAATACTGTCATGTCGTCTTCCGTCATTCCGACCTACACCAACGTTTTCCGTTATATCACTCTCACCATTTTGTAAATCACGGTGTAGTGTGCGAACCTCACGACCAACGGAGCGTATCAACATTTCAACGGTTAACAGTTTTCCTCCAATCCACACGCCTGCCTTGTGTGCCTCTTTTATTGGGTGACCAATGTAGTGGAAACGGCGGAATGCTGCTGCTATCACCTGATAAAGTCTGTAATACTGAAGAGCAGAACTTCACTGTTGCGCGAGTATGCATGATTGTGGGATCACAGTTTCTAACACGAATACATGCACAGCTGTGCTGAACATGTTGCAAAAATATCTGGTGCAACATCAAGCATCAATGCTTGCTTTCGGATTACACATACATACTGTACGTATTTTTGGTCAATTTTCAGATGGTCAATCCATGGACTTCAACTTCGGTGTTCCATAATTCGTTCCCTAAAGTTCGAGTGCAGGAGTTAAGTACCATACCGAGATCCTCACCACAAAGGCTACTTTTTGAGACGAACTTGTATCTGGGTGATACTTCACCCCGTAAAAGGGGATTCACGTGACCAAATGGACACCGCATTCGGATTCTCTAACCAAAATTGCCCACAAACCCGTGAATCCTATTTCTTCCCAAGTATGTACGTTTGCAACCCATTTTACGTTGGTCTCCCCTGCACCTGTTACTGCAGCACAGCTCTACACACATGCATAGTATGACCATGAATCCTTGGACCACAAACCTCAATTGCCAGCGTCGATAGTGCCAAACCGCAAAAAATATAGATAAGTGTGAACGGCAGCATGACTGCATTTTCTGGTATGAAGTCACCGAATCCTGCAGAAGGCGCCGCAGCGTCTTTTTTTGTGGGACGATTTTAAATGATCTTGTTCTTGCCAGGGCATAATTGATACTGATCAATATGTATCTAACTTTTTCGATTGAACTTACCGATTGTTGTGATGCTAACAAAAATGAAGTAGAAAGCTTCAGAGAAGCTGACGTTTTCCCACAATGGCAATATAACAGTGCCGCACATTAGGTACAGAATGAATATGCACACAACCAACGGGGCACTACATCGCATGGGCAGTTCGCCCACGTTTTCACTAGATTGTGCGGGCATGTAGTATGACCTGAAAACATGTTTTTCATTTGGGGATTGTGATGTGAACCTGTTACTCAACAGACCGCTTTCTTACTTGCTACTCGAAAGCTAGATCCAGGTTAAACACCAACCTCAAAAGCCATCTGATCGCTGTCCATATGGTCTTGCCCAAATCGGCCACTACAATCATGAATAGTGGAATACCAAACATTGTGTATGCGACGCACAACAGACGTCCCAAGGTGGTTATCGGATATATGTGACCATAACCTGGTAATTTGCAACAAGACAATAGTCAAGTGTTAGGTGGCTATCGGTGTATAGCCCGCCGATGAATGAGAAGTATTGCGCTCACCAACAGTACTGACGGCCGTGAACGCAAAAAGAATATTGGATGGCATACTGTCCCACGATTGCCATTCATCCTTCATACTGCTGCTGTCTCCTCTCGTGTGCATTGGATGAGGACTTTGTTCTCTGATCTGGTGCAGCACTGCATGCAGCTGGAGGCCGATCTCGGAGCTCATGTTGTCGTGCAGATTAGCTCGAATACGGGACAGTAACTCCTGTAATTGGTTGATGATACTGATCAGAGTTGCACCTCGAGTTAACCCAACGCTTCCATCAAACTAACTGTCACTCCAGCACGCGTCTGATCATATTCAATGCACGAGAACATGTGTCCTCCAACCACAATGTAGGCGACTATCAACAACGCAAAAGTCGACTTCAGTATCATGCGTTTCCAAAGCTGAAGGATTGTCTTAGTATTCTATATTATTATTGGTTCGGCCTACACAAGCTCTTGTATCAGTGCTGTACCGGCATTGAATTTTCAGGTGTATGAGCTTGCGCTTCCGAAGTGCGTGCACCACGTCCCAGGAATTTCTCGGTGGGCAGTCGAAGACGAAATTCGCTGCTGCGCTTTTTCACAACAGGCGGCTCCAACGTTTGAGGTGATCGAACTAGAAATTGTTGCCTTATGTTCCGTGTGTCATCGCTGTGAATGCTGAACATCTTACCGCCTGTCGCCGCCAGAGACAGTCGTTGCAATTGTTCACTCGCCTTGCGCATTGCCCAAATGCGTTTCCAAGCGGGGCCGTTGTCAGCCTTGTGGATCGTGGGAATTTCGCGTGTGTGTTAAAATGACAGTTTAATCAGGGATTGTCGTTTGCAACGCTTACCTTTTCTTTCTTCGGTTCTTCGCAGTCTTTGCAACTGCACTTATCATCGTTAATGCTCTGCGCCAGGAGACTATCCCTTTCAGAATGCTTTAGTGCAGTTGACATCGATTTGTAATATGTAATTTATTATTAGGCAAATTATTGCTTGTTAACCTCAGACACCAGACTTTTCTGTTGTTAGCAAAATTGCTTTTTTGAGTTATAACAGCATGGTAGCATGGTTTGACATGAAATACCAGCAGAAGGACAAGCCATTTACGCGGATGCTCTTCAGGCCCAACCATTGAGTATCACGTTTCAAGTGAGCTTGAATGCGGAAATAGCTGCGCGCATGTGTCTAAGCTTCAATATAAGCAAGATAAATGTCTCACATTAGGCAAGTGTCCTTTATGGAAGAAATTTATTATTGTGGTCAAAAAAAGGCCAGTACTGTTTTTTTCACATGTACATCTATATGTAGTATTGAATTGTACATACATTAGCTGTATTATACAGCTAATGTATGTTCAATTCTGTATTGTTGTGATGAGCAGGGTTGGGCTAAAAAAAGTTTACCATCGGTTTTTTTCTAAAAAAAACAAACTTAAATTTTTTAAGAAGCACTTTTTTCATTCCATCCGGCCGAACCACCCAAAAATTGGTTTCTTCAAGAACGAAGTACTGTAGCTGAAATCACGTTAGCTAGCTATGTATGCCTTGACAGACACAAAAGAGAAGATTTTCTCTGACTTGTATTGGGCAGTTGATAGACAAGCTTGAAGGGAGATAAAGCCTCTTACGGCCACTGTAAACAGGATGAACGTCAAGCGTGTCGATGTCTAACGGTGCGCTCAATAAATCTATTTATGCTCTAATTTGCTGCCAAAATGTTTGTCTATTGATCATAAATTCCTTGCACCAAGGCATGCGCATGTCGTTGTCGACACGCGACATGAGAGCGACCTGCCAATATTTCATGTGCACCGAAAAACCGTCCGTCTTTGACGCGTTCACCGGTCGCAGACGAGAAAGATGTCGAGGTCGCCCTTTTCGGTCCATGTGACGGAGTTTGAGCTGCACGAAGTGCATGAGCGGGTTTTTTTAAGTTACAATTTCGCTTACTTATTGAAAGTCTATACCTTTCGATTTCGCAGAAATGTTGAACACTTCGAAATAGGCGAACGACAAGGTTTTGGTGTCCAGTTTGAACACACATTCTGCAGTTCAAAGCTGCAAGAAACACTACGGTTGCGAGAAAAGGCAAGAAGATGCTGCAATCACGCAGATATCAGCGAACCGAAACGGTCCAGTTCGTTGACAACGTGGTGAGGTGACTTGCTGAAATAATGAGAGAAATGTCAGCAAGTTAGTCAGCTCAATAGCATAAATTTACGTACGTCAACAACTTGACTCTGCATTGTATCAGCACTTGTCGAGCCGAGCTCTTGAATTCCATCGGCATTTTTTCCTCATAATGTCCAAATATTCACCTTTGGCCAGTTTGGCTGCGACACACGCAAATGCCAGCTGTCGGTCGAGTGCACATTTAATCGAATCAGCGCTTCTTTCTCGCTCCATGTTTTGTATCCGGCCAAATAAATCTGCCTGCACCTCAGTGTAAAGTGGAACCCTCTTTACCTCTTTATGGTGGCAAACTCGTCAGGTCCCGAATTTAAATACTGTATGTTTGATGAGGATCTGAAATTTCTCACTCCCCACGGATTTAGCGTGCGCTAACCGTGAACTTTTTCAGTTTGTGGCAGACGCAAGGATTGGACGAGATCACCCTGTGTTGATCATATACTGTACGTGCACAAAGCTTAAAATTAAAGGTCGTGCTGCTTTGGCGCGCATAACGCATTGATCACTGGTTGGTTTCGACTCCTGCCGGCTAACCCTTTGGCCTGCGCCCAGCCATAGACGAAGCGCACGGTTTGCAACCGCAAAAAACCATGTGCAAAAATGTACATACTGTATATGTGGGTATATGATGCCCCTTACTACGCGTAGTTTGACTTTATGCGTTCCGGAAAACAACGCCAGTTCTTTAATTAATTCTTTGACAAAGTGCTGCCCACGAACTTTAAACTACACAACACGCACTAACCCATTCGTTGTTTTTTGAACATGTCGTTTGTTTGAACATGTGTGGTGTTTTTTCCAAAATAACGTTCTCTGCTCTCACTACATCACTCAGACAGCACGTCTTCAAGGTGTTTATGTCTTTGTGTCTTTCGCATCCGAAGTCTTTATGGACGTAAAATCTCTTTTTTTTGAAAGGCGAGTCTAAAGCCTGAGAAAACATTACATAATGTCTGTCCCATTTTTATTGACTTCTAGGTGAAAATAAACAGTGTACAATATTGAGCTTATGCGAAGTATACGTATACCTGTGACGTGCATCACCTTTGTGCCAGAATTGTTATTTGGGCACGAATGGTACGGTTGTCAACTTTTGTGCATGTGCACGCAAATGTAATTTCACTGCCAAAAAGTCACTTGCGTGAACTTCTGCAGTTTGTAACAATTTCCGTTATTCTTGTGCGTGAAGAGATGATCACCGAGTGGTTTGTCCGCGTAACGAACCTACTAAATGTGGATCGGTTTCTTATTCTGTTGGGCGTGGGCTTTGCTGCGACCTGCATGTGGCTCTAGTTTGAGACACTCCAACATGTCACTGAAAATTTGATGGTGACAATTTATCTTGTCTTCTGTTCAGTTACACAGGGTATACTTTAGCATGCTTCTGAAGCATCATGAAAGAAAGTTTGCAATTTGACTGCACGCGTCGCTCATTCCGCCTTTTCGTCAAGTAGTCGGTATGACACTACTTGTTTTACGCCAAGAGGTTTAAACGTTGATTTCAGGGCAGCTAATCTCTCTGATTGTTGAACTGACTTCTGTGAAGCCGTTCTCAAGAGCTTTAATTGAAGTACAGTACCAGCTGCAATTTTTGGCTGACTGGCGGCAGAGCCTGCCACGCCTGCAGGCTTCGCAGGCACAGTAGATAAGCGGTCGCATACGAGCCTGCCGCGCCTCGCGGTGGATGCACTGTAGCGCTTGCTTGTTTTTGTGACATTTAGGTTTCAACATTTTATGTCTTTCTGCAAAATGTGACTTTTTTACAGTTTTATTGTTCGTTTTTGCAAGGCATTTGCTCTCTTAAACGTGGTCAAACGTGGTCAAAATACTTCGAAACAGCTGAAAAACTCAATTAAAATCATATCACAAGTCAAACAAAGCAGCTGTGCATCCGCAGCGCCTGCCGAGCCTGCGCATGCGCGGCAGGCCCGAATGCGACCGCTTATGCACTGTGCATGCAAAGCCTGCAGGCGCGGCAGGCTCTCCCGCCAATCAGCCAAAAATTGCAGCTGGTACTGTACTATTCCACAACGATGCGCACTCAAACCATTATATTGATACTTATCGAAACAAGCCGTGTGATTCTATCACAACCAAATTGTTTTACTGTCAACCAAAATCGCCGTGTCAAGTGTGCTGATGGCTTCATGACTCTAAGAAATATGTTCAGAGTTGAACGCTGCATAGAGGTACTGTATATACCTGTTTTTTGTTCAGTTTTTCTAGAAATAACGCTTATTCGTTTTCTCGTTTTTCATATCAGCTTTCTTTTTCAGTCATGTAGCGTTATATTTAAAGAAGCCCAACGATGCTTTTCGTTTGACTTCGTATCGAACAATGGGACCTGTATATTGTTTGACAAGCCACTAGCGGACTTACCGCTCGTGTATACGAGACAGCCTGGAGAAACGTCTGTTACTTCGTCGGTTAGTCTTTCATTTTAGCACATAACTATCAAACTTTGCAATGTGAAACTCACGTGTGCCCTGGTCAGTAGAGGTCGGCATCAATGGACTGGACTGAATTGCCGGCTGGATCGAATTGGATTTGCCTTACGTATCTTTTGCGTCGAACGCAACTAAACTTTATCGGTGCAAAAAGTGATCCAAGACAGCAACAACAATGACAGACAATTTACATTGGTCAAAATTGGTGGCGTTGACTAAACCGCTTGATGTTCTACGTGTCAAGGCAGATTCATTCTGGTCTCCAACTTTGCAGGCCGGCGTGCCTTTTTGCTGAACGTTGTCCCATTTTCAGGCGCTGAAATGTGCAACCCGACTTGTACACTTGGCCACAGAATCAAATGTCGATCATTATACGCTTAACACTAGCTGTCCCAACATCGATGATCGGAATGATGGTCGTCGTAAGTATAACGCTTTCAGGTTCCGGACTTACTGTCCTATGATCACTAACGTCGGCTGCATCACGTGACCTGTTCCTTGAGGTGAAATAAGAAATTGCTAAGTGTTTGCGAACGATGCTCTCGATTAGTTTAAATTGCGTTCGTTTGCACCTGTGCTGGTCGAATCTTTGTTTCTTGAGGCCTACGAAGAGTCTTAATTTGTTGAATATACAATACCCACGTATAGGCCAACTATACCAACAGGCGCTCGATTTCTCAGCTGGCAGGACAGTGAAACATTCAGACGTCGCTGCTGATTTGGGAAATGTTACACGTTGAAAAATACAAAGTGGAGCGTGATGATTTTCTCTTTCTATTCGTTTTGAATGCACACCACCTTTCGAAATCGGGCTCGTGTTGGTGTAGTTTGCCTTTACGTAAGCGCTCATTGCAATGGCTCATTGGTGTTAGGGATTTGTATACTATGTATTGGTATTAGCGATTTAAATGAGCTGCTGCGTGGACCTGCTAAATATAGGCTGTCTTTCAGGCCCTGAAGCAGGTGCGCCTGACTTGCAAATGACAAGCAACACGAACATCACACGCCGCCAACACACCGACCCGCCCAGATCCAGACCCATTGGAGGCAGGAGACCATTGCCAACAGAAGAACGGCCGTCATCTGGCAGAAGAAAAATCAGCACAAAAACACAATCCACAACCACTAGTTCCACGACCACTACGACAACCACAACCCCAACCACAACCATTGAAATTCTCAGAGCGCAAAGGAATCCTAGTTTCTTTTCGAATCATCGGAATTGCACGCATCAGCTCGGCGCCAAAGCGATCTTGGTCATGTATGCAAGCGTAAAGCTAAAAACCAACAGGGTTGGTGCGACCATCTAGTCAATTACATTCGCAGCACCATTTCGGCTTTGATTTACTTGCAGCGCCATGGCCCCCAAGCTCTGCCTTTCTACACAGTGACTCCCGAAGGACCTGGTCGGTGTCAGGCGGCTTGCAAAGCGAACTCATTTAGACCATGTCTGGCCGCCGAATTCAATCTGACCTCAAGACATTGCTATCAGCTGTCACGGAGGAAATCGGACTTCAACGACTTTATTCCCGTCGCACAATACGATCATTACGAAAAACGCTGCGTGTCACTTCGGTTTGCTGCCAAGTGCCCGGGACCATATCATTTCAAATTGGGGGTACGCCACTTCCTTGAGTATGCCAGCTTCGTGTAGTATAGATTACTTAATTAACTGCCGAGCAGTCAAATACGCTTCGTGGTCCGAACGCTAACCACGCGCAGTTTTGAATCATTGCCTGGCAAGCTGCGTGTGTGTCGCTTGCCCCAATGTTTCAAAAGGCGATTTCGGGTTTACATCTGAGTATCTATGGGGCGTAATGAGTAACTATGGGGCGTACCTCATTACACGGCAGGGATTTAGGACATTTACTATAGCATCAACAGCGACAAGGGTTGTTGGGTACGTGAGGCGGGTCTGCAAACTATTGAATTCTTCAGCACAGATATCGTGACCTTTCACATGCCCGCTATCGTGCCACTGTCAAAACAATTGAAGAATGCATAGAGGTGTGCGGCGATCTGCGAGTGACGGCCAGTTTTCGCTGTAAAACTGGAGTCTTTGCTGGCAATCTGCCCGTCGATAATTGTATGCTGAGCGATGTGAGCGAAGAAGACAATCCCTATTTATTTGGCGCCGAAGAAGAATATTTATACGACGCTTTTGACTTAAAGTGCCAGTAATGTTCCTGGTTACACACGAATACGTAGAAATACATATACAGTCACTATTCGTTATAGCAATACGGTATGAACGGGACAACAGAAAAATTATCGCTGTAACGAATTCAGCACTCGGGACAACCAAGTGCGAGAAAGGGGATAAATTGACATGACCATAGCTTTTTTTTCAAAAATCACTGGGTGCAACTTGTACATAGTACCGGAGTTTTCCACTTAAAGCCCCCCCCGAATAGAGCCCTCGGGGGCTCTAAGTGGAAAATTTTCCACTTAAAGCCCCCGGGGGCTCTAATTGGATTTATTTTTTTACGGACCATTGATTTTACATCGAACAGTAAACTTGCCAAAATAGTTCAAACTAGTGTAAGAATGACCAAAATACCGCACTTATCTGTTGTTTTACCCACGTTTTGCCACGTTTAGATGAAGATCCTCACATAATCAGGTTGAAATATGGTATCAGAATGTCAAAATGCTGGCCTAAAGTGTCCCTACTGACAACGATGAAAACACCCAGTTTTCCGCTTAAAGCCCCCGAGGGCTGTAAGTGGAAACGTTTCCACTTAAAGCCCCCGGGGGCTCTAATTGGATTTTTTCTTTCTGGTCGGAGGGTCCATTTTCCACCAATTTCCGCATAGAGCCCCCGGGGCTTCAAGTGGAAAACTCCGGTATGTCAAATTTTAGGTGCAACTTGCACCTAGAATTTTGTTTTATGAACAAAATGTGAAAAATCAAGGTGCGAGTTGCACCTAACCTCCAAGTTTTAGGTGAAATTTTAGGTACAAATTGCACCTAAAAAGTGTCTAAAAAACCCGCGTGTGAATGCGTTCGTGTGCCGCGAAAACCGCTGTTTTAGATGTCACACGCAACATTCGAGTTTACATGGTTGTTTGAGTGTCACTCGCGCGCTGCGCAGTGTCGGGTCATCCGAAGCTAAACGTGCTTGGACCGTATTTTTATTTTTGTTGTTGGAGCTAACCAATATCGTTACAACGGATAGAATTTGTCTGGGATTTGCTTTGCGGGACATACAAAAATGATATCACATCGATCGAAGATCACTATAACGAATAGCTTACTGCGGGACACGACAAAATGTAGCGCTATAACGAATGTATTCCTAACGGATATATCGCTATAGCGAATATCGTTATAACGAATAATGACTTTACCTACTGCACATCGTTCTGACAAGTTTCGTTGTTGCACTCAAACTAATGTACCAAAAGTGGTTATTCGCCGTTTTATTTTTGTGCTATGGATTATACCAGGTATAGTCGTTGACCGAGCAAAGCATGAATTATCTGTTTTAGTGTTTTCTTCAAATCTGTTTACTATTTTTATGGACGTTGTATCACTTGTGCTTGTATCTGCTGTGACTTCTCAATAGTGGTAGCGCTATGCAGGGAAGTTATTGCTGTATTAGTATATGACATCGGCTGAAGTTTGGCCTTGTGTTATATAAGGAAGCGAATAAGTGTCACAACCCTATTCCTTATGCTTATTGATCAGAATATTCGGAAAGCATGCAGGGATGGCGCACCATTCTTCAGTGCTTGTGGGCTGCAGTCGTCACCTCCTTGGCCACATGCTGCTTCGCGGAGGAAAACCTAAAATGTTCACTGACGTACTTGTGTGTTATCGTTGCCTTTGGCAATTGCAATCTGCTACAAACTTTTCGGTCGTTCAGACTCTGTATTGGTCGAAAGTTAGCGATCGGACCGTCAGTTCCTTTCAGACTGCGAAATGCATTCATCTGTGAACAAGGTGTTTATTCCACGTCCGCTTTTCGTGTTGTCTGCCGTGTGAACGTGAAGTTGCATTTCTATAGCCAACCTGTGTTGCGCTGATCTTTGTCGTCTGTGTGAAAATCGTCCACTCAACAATCTCGTCGCAGCCCGGTGTGGTCAACGATCCCGAATATCGATAGAACTGGTTGCGATCCTCGGGCAGCAATTGGTTGAGCACCAGATTCAGCTCTTTCACTTCTTTGGTGGTACCTGCAGTTATTGGTGAAGCCGCGGTGTTATTTTGGCACAATAGCTTGTTACTGCGTTTTGAGAATGTTTGTCATTGATATTTGTCACCTGGATTGATGACATCGCGGAGATGATCAACGATCTTTTGCATTTCGGCGTGGACGTTCTCGGCAATCTCAAACATCACACCCAGCACAGCATAGGCGTCGTCGGATTTCGTGTGCACTATGTGCATCTGCAACGGAAACGTTTGACTTCAGCGGGGCCTGAACTGTCATTGTATATATTTTGTACATCCATTTCAACACAAGCCTCCATCGGAAAGCGTTTGCCGTTGACTGTGTGCTCCGACCCTTTGTCAGTCTCGTTACTCCAGTGGAAGTGCAATTGTGCCAACGTGTAGTCACCTTCCAGACCGCCGCCTTTCAGTGTCAATTGTTGTCCTTTTGGTGTGACTTTCACTGAAATCAAGTTCTGTGACGTTTCACAATACACCTGCTGCTGGTCTCGCACCTGTGTGCCCATCGTTTTCAACAGCAACTTTCGTCAGTTGCTCGGTTTTGTAGTCTGATAGGTTGAGGGCAGGCAGGTCTGGCTTGGCCACTGTGGTGTCTGGTGTGCTTCGAATATCAATCGGTGATTGTGCTTTGCCAGTTTTGCACTGGTCGGGCCACGTTTCTTCGTCTGTTAAAGTCATTTTATCTTGGCATCAATTTCTCGATTAATATATAAAATAACTATTACATATACTAGACATTTAGAATTAGATAAATTAACGATTAGAATTTGGATTTTTTCCCTAACTTGAGTAGTGCCAGTCCTCGACTCCGAGTTTCAGATTCGTATTAAATACTTCCACTCTTCCAACTTGCTGCATGGGTTTGATCAGCAACACGATAATGAGTAGACTTTCTGGATATTGCATGTTCGGTCGATGATTGACTTCTTTGCTCGGATGTGGATAAATTAGTTGTATCAGTATAATGTTAGAATAATTTGATGTTCTGGTCCAAAATTCACATAAATGTCACTGCGAGACAACGGTTGATGCACGCGTGCTAACGCTACATATCTGCGGAAACTGAAGGTTGAATATATAATAGAGTTGGTTCCTCCCTTCGGTGTATCACATATTACATAAGTCCGTGACATTATTATGGGGCAACTTCTCAACGCCGCCGCACCTGCGGCAGGCGTTGCGGGGTGCACCACTCAGGGCAGATGGAGCTTCACAAAAAGTGATAAAGTTTGAGGCAACAGACATGCGCTGTACTGGGCAGTTTTTGTGATTATCGATCAATGCCGCTACTTTTTGTCTTGCTATGAAAGTCAGTTATTGACTGTGTACTGCATTCTTACGCCCGACAACGCTTGCCGCGCCGGCGTGCGGCGGCGTTGATAAGCTGCCGCAAAATATTTCACGGACTCTATCTATATAATCACAGTAATGGAGCTTATTTTGAATAATAAAACTGATCCTGCTGACATTTTCATAACACTATCTTCAGCGGTGTGACGATGCCCCGTTTGTTGCAACTGTCGTGGTGCCGCCCTCACAAGCTGAAAATTGGACAAAATAACGGTGAGCGAACAGGTCAGATGAAGTACCGCTGTCAGTTTGTGCAATACACCTGATACAGTGGGACACTGGTCATCTTCGATGTTTCGCGACTCACGTACTGGACACGAATTCTGACGCAAAATCAACTGAAATATTTACTGCATTTTTTGGTACGTTGTTCGTTTTCAGTATACCTGACCATAACTGGCATTAAATACTACTTACTCGGCGATTATTCAACGGTTGTGTCGGTCGATAATTCTTCATCGTCGCACCGTCGGTATCCTTGATGCCACGGAAAGCTTCCATCTGTGACATATCGAAACTGGTTTCGTTATCCCTGCTGACGAAACCAATCATCTGTTGTATTGGTCGCACAATGACTTTATGAGAATTGGTCAATTTTTTTTTCTGATTCGTAAAGAGGGAAAGTGACGGGGCAATGACGTTGCGTTGCGTGATCGCACACAAAGCATGTAGTAAAGAGAATGTTTCAGACCTGCGGCAACGTGGTTGATCTGCTAGATTATTTTCAGGTGAAAATGTTTTGTGAGAATCACAAATAGCACAGTGGATAAGAGTGACTGAACTTGAAAATCAGGATTGATTTGATGAATTCTTATATATATGGTCATTGTGCGACCAATACGTGTTCGAAGCAGTGCTGTGGCTACTTTGGCGGGGCGGCTAGAGTACATATGTATGTACATATGTATGTATGAGGTGGAAAAATCCGCGGCGAGTAGGGGGTAGTGTACCTGGAATCTTCTTGGGGGGAATCCGGTTTGGGGGTTGGATTTTTCGGGGCGGGTAGGGTACCATACAAGTTTTTTTCGGCGCCTATTTTTATGTGCTATAAAGTGCATATGTCGCGCGTAGCGTGCGATTTTTGCACTTTTAAGGGTTTTCGGTCGAAATTTGGGCATTTTTTGACCCACAAAATGGGCATTTTGAGGGCAAAAATCGGGTCGGGTAGGGGGTAGTGTACCAGGCCGGGGCGGGTAGGGTACCATTGGGGGACCCCCTCCCCCCAGCCACAGCACTGGTTCGAAGACCAATATTGCTGATAACCTGGGCCGCGCTGATTTTCACCGTTGTGCTAAACACGGTCCACATCACATTCTCATTACACTTTGGGGTTGTGAGCGATCCTTGATAACGATAAAAAGAGCTCGTATCCGACGGGAGTAGGTCGCTGAGTTTCACTGACGACGGTAGATCGACGCTTGATGTTGTGCCTGAGATTTAGTCTCTTGGATTACGCTATGACGGTAAAAACATTGCACCACAAAGAAACACTGCAAATGTGGCATTCTACCACAATACTCACCTGCAGCCGCCACCTGTGCCAATTGGTCTGCCAATTTCTTTACACCCGGATGCTCTTCGCTTCCGACTTCGAAGAAGACGCCTAACACTGCCAGCCCATCCCGCATGCGTAAAGCTTCATCCAGATCAGCTGCACCAGATTTTGCGTGCACGAAATGCATCTGAAAAGTTAAATCGGAGGGCGAGCTTAAACGACGAACCTTTCGTGCATGTGTCCACAAGGTGTCACAATAATTGGCCCACATCTGTAACTGAGCAAAGCAACTATAAGACACGGGTCTCCTACCTCCATGGCATACCATTTGCCATCGACAGTGTGCTCTGATCCTTTGTTGTCTGCATCAGCCCAATGAAAATGAAACTGCGCCAGTTTATATTCGTTCAGCAAACCGCCATCCTTGATCTTGATATCTTTTCCGGGCGTCTCGATCACAACTAACAGGTTTTTTTAGTTTCTGTTCTGCCAACTTTTGGTAGGCATTTGGCAGCAAGCAGCCCCAATAATCAAATGAGTCTCACCGGATGTTCCAGTGTTTTTGATTGTCAGTTTGCTCACTGTTTCCTGCTGATAGTCGCTCAGATCCAGCGCCGGTATGGCGCATATGATGTCAGCTGCCTGCGGCTTGAGGTCAATCGGCGACTGCTCGTTGCCCAGAGCACATGCTCCGTGCCAATTGTCGGGTCCTGAAAAAATTATGCATCAAACAAACGTCCATGTCTACGTGGCAAAAACGGCACTTGCCTACCATTGCTCCCAGAGTACCCAAATTCACCAGCCGCGCCAAAGACTGAAAAATTGTACGTTTCGTTATCCCGATCACATCATACATATAGCAACGCAAGATCAAAGGCGCGGTACTTACCGGTGTGAATTTTCACAAAAATGGCCAGCACTACGACGAGGCTCATATTGTTTGGCTTAGAATGGACTGAAAAACGTTCGGCAACTAAAGCTCACTCGCTCGTCATTAGTTGTTTTCTTCAGTAGTGACAGGTCAACGAACCGTCTCGCATTAAGCAGCTGACTAACTTCCAACAAGCACTGCAACTTACCTAGATTAATAGCAAACTTTTCTTCTCCTCACATAGGGATTGCAATAGAAGTTCATTTTTCGTAATTAGATCCCTGCTGGCGCTTTGAGCGGATCATCGGACCATGGCAACTAAATCCTAATCCAAAGACGATCGATCGTGAAGGATAAGTAAGCTACAATGTGTACTGGGTAAGCGTAGTTTTTCTCTACTTCAGGACTTTCAGCTTAAGAAGTGATTCATTTGGATAATGAAATCCCCTGATCGGGATAATCCAGGTTTGTTATTTTGTAGCTGGCAGGCTCAACTAATTTCGTAAATAGCCGACGGCAAGCCCATAAATTTGTTTGTTTCCAGATTACAACAGCCGATTCTGTGAAAATCAGTTGGCGAGTACCATTCAATTCGAGTTCACATGTACATAACTTGGTTTCCGATCTCAACAATCACTTCGGCGCTAATCAGTCGGGCTGCTTATCTCATCGCTTTGCTGAAACAGTGTGGCGCTTTGATATGATCACCGTCCCTGTGAATTCTATGTATAACTTGTTCATTTACGTGTTGTTTGCGATTTTGTGATAGTGATTCGTTGACCTGTGCTACGCGTGCAGTCAGTGTATGTTGCGCTTAGAGTGGCTGTGTGCATTACCCTGCGTGCGTTACACGTCATGGAGTCTGCGCGTACCTTGTTCGTGCAATCTGGAAGACGCAGGTTACAAGTCTGCAGTATCCATAATGCTTGGTGTGGCCTGGAGGACTATTTCGCGACTTTTCAGGCCCGGAAGTTCAGCCCTGATCTTTTCAGGCCTAGTTTTTCAGGCCCGGCCGATTCAGGCCCGGCATATTTGACCCATTTATAGGCTTAGGTTTAGGCTCCAGCCGGGGCTGAGGCTCAGGCTCCAACCGGGCCTGAATGGCCGGGCCTGAACCTGTGCCCCGGGACTGGACCGTCGCACAATATTGGAGGACTACAACTATACTTGTGGCGTCGCAGCGGCTTTGTCGCCAAGCTGGCGCGATGGTGATGATGAGCTTGTGGTGTTCGTACGCAGTTACCAAAGGCAGTTTTTTGCACATCCACGCGACTGCGACGTTTTATTCAAGCGACATACAATAAGCTAAAGATCAACTTAATTTAATTCCTGAGATTCAAGTAGTAAGAAACATAATAGCATTTCACACATAAAATCCTTGTTTGGCATCAACCCATTTTATATCGCTGACCCATTTTCGACATAGCACTGGTGCGGCAACACAGACTTTGTTACGATCGAAGCTTCTCACACAGTTATTCATTCTGTCATATAGATCTTCTGGAATTTCGGTGAACTGTCGTGTTTTCAATATTGAATCATAGTGCCTTGATTTGTTAAGCAACGAGACCATCGGCTTCAGCAGCGTTGAATCGTGAAACTGCTCATCTTTGAAACGAGTTTCGTTCAGGGTTCGTCGAAAATGATACACGGCCAAGTTCTTATCGTAGGCGTTCATGTCAACGGAAACATGTCGTTTTCTCATTCTCAGGAAACTGGCATGCATCATTGAAAACGTTAGCACCTAAGCAGTAAGCTGGTGTATAATTCTGACTCTGAAGTAATGACAACAGCACTAACTTGATGCACGTGCACCTTTTGCACCCTTTTCGGCATCACAATTACTTTGCTCATTGAACCAACTGGAAATGCGTTGTTGCTGACTTGGATGTTGGACAGAAATTCAAAATTCGGCAATCTTGCAATTGTGGAATTGTCGAACGATTGAGACCGAATAGCGGTTCGACTGCGGAATACAAAAGCACCTGTGAGCGTGGCAGGTTGTCCGTTGGTTTTGTAATTTTAATCAGTATTATACAACCTTAGAAACGCATGAAACGAATGATTACTTTACCAGCATCGGGGTGCTTCTGTAACACGTCATCAAGTAAATCTGGCAATGTGCGAAATCGCCCAGTTGTGCCCTTCGTTATTGTCCCAATCACTTCATCGATGTCCACGAGCGCGACATATTGTGAAACATCAACCGCGCGAAACACGCATTCGTTGATTGCTGAGAAGACATCGGTGCGGTAGAGATGGGCGTTGGGGTTGAACTGAATCGACAACGTTTTTGGATTTTGAGCGGCTGGAGCTTTGTGTTTGAAAAGGCCAGGCTAATCTCACTTACACTAGGTGACAACTGTTGCAGCAGTGGCCACTCTCTCAACTCAACAATCCCATGTTTTACGTACAACTGGTTGAGCACCCATAAGACGTCGTTGCTAACGCTCTGCCAGTAGATATAAAATCTAAAAAAAATCAGATCACGCAATGGCTGTTTTGTGTTTCGGTGATGAAGATACATAGTGCATCAAAGTCGACGACGGACATTACGAATAATGAATGCACCAGGGGCCATACTCACTTTGAAGGCAAATCCACTGGCATGGACTTGGCATAAACATAGGCAAATTTTGCTTGAGCTGTAGGCCAATTTTGTCTCAAATCATCAAATAAAGTCGTCAAACAAGCAATAATACATGAGCCACAAATGAGCGTGGAAATACATAATACATACATGTGATTTGACGACAAGATGCGACGACAAGATTTGACGGGATTATTATAAGCCGAGCTGTATTGTGGGATAGAGTTGGCGCACTAATTTCGCCCAGCGTAAAAGTTGTTCTCTTTCACGAAATGAACAACTTGTCACGCTGGTCGAAATTAGTATGCCAATCGTAAAATACAGCTCAACGAAAGTTTGCCTGTGCCAAGTCCATGCCAGTGGATTCTTTCCTTCAAGGTTAATACGGCGCTAGGTGTGTAACTCGAAAGATTGCTCCGTTTCGCTTACATACTTCTCGACTCCAAGTAGTCGCCATATTTCTATGAACTCGATCAATGTCAACCAGTCTGCGACGAGAAACAATGGTTGCAGGCATACAGTTAGACGATGCTTCGGCTCAAACTGCGATTCGATTATGTGGATTGCATGACGTGGCAGAGTCACAGTTTGATGCACGTATGACGCCGAGATTTGGAATGTGGTGTTCTGGAGAGCTTATTTGTTGTTGACTGTGGCTAGAATGTCTTCTGGGTTGAATTTCGTTGCTCCAACATTATTCCAAGATCAGAAACTCGGAAACATACCCGATCAACACGTACATCGCGGTCACCCTTCCACCATTGACCACCCCAATCGCAGCGTGCGTTGTAATTCCAGGGACATGCGGCATTCGTGGGTGTCATCTGGCCACTTAGATCTACAACGCCACCATCTTGTTCGCTCACACGCACCTTCAGCTGATTTCGGTCGTCACATTTTTGCACCACCAGTAGATACAGAGTGGCCACATTTTTGTCTAGATCTGAATAGATCAAATACGCACCATAAAAATAGCGAATTTCCGTTGCACTGCGAGCCAAAACGTCTGGCTGACTTTCGGAACCAAATGACGTTTTGTATGTTTCCAGTTTGAAAGCAACCTGTCCTGGTCTGAACTCCCAAAGTAGGAGAGTCATTGAAATTAAAAAGCAGGTTCTGATCAAATGTCGTTGTAGATTTGAAAGAAATTGGCTTTGCTTGGAATCAATCATGGCTCTGAAATGAAAACTTATAATAGTTCCTCTGCAGCCCATCGGCTCATTCCGTGTGTGGTTCGTCAATCTCCAGTTCTCCAAAGAAAATCCTGCTTACCACTGAGCTGATCACGACACCATCTAATACATTAGTGCAAAGCACCATGCTCTGTAATCCCGATAAAAATCCCGATACGAATGGGGATCGGGGCAGTGGTTAATAAAAAATTTTTTTATTCGAACCCCATTTTTTCAAAAAAAAAATTTTTTTAAATTAGAAAAAAAATTTTATTCCTACCAAAATCTATGCCCAACACAATAAAAAATGAGCGCTCAAGTACAAAATAGGGGTATTTTTTGTTACAATAATGCGTTCTAAGTGCATATAAAGAGGTGATACGAAAACCATGCTACCCAATGGTCGATAAGTACCAACCATAGTCCTGAGAATTAATCAGGATCGGGTTTTTATCGGGATTGAAATTCTCCGGATCGGGATTTCGGGTTCGGGATTCCGCTCGAGCACTGTTTGGTGAGCATACGTACAATTCCGGGTGCAATTCTAGGCTGAAAGTTGAAGTCGCGTGCACGCGCGTGCTTAACAGTGCAAAGTATAGGGAAGATCGAAGTAACTTCGCGTGCACGCGGAGTATTGCGCGTGCGCTGCCTATGTTTTAGCACTAAGGAAGTCGCGTGCACGCGAAATTAGGCCGTCTTCACAATGACCCGGTTTCCCGGTTTTCCGGTTTCACGGTTGTTGTCTTCACAATGACCCGATTTCCCGGTTTCCCGGTTTGGCCTAATTATTTCGCGCCGGGAAACCGGAAAAAGTCAATTAGAACCGGTTCTAATTTTCATCCGGTTTTGATGCATCAGACGCATGCATTTGGCTCAGGATCGATCCAAAATAGAACAATTTGACTATTTTAAGGTGCATCCGGGAAACCGGGTCATTGTGAAGACGGCCGAACTTCGCGTGCACGCGACTTCCTTAGTGCTAAAACATAGGCAGCGCACGCCAGCGCACGCGCAACACTCCGCGTGCACGCGAAGTTACTTCGATTTTTCCCTATACTTTGCACTGTTTCGCACGCGCGTGCACGCGACTTCAACTATCAGCCTAGAATTGCACCCGGTACTGTACATATTCAAAAATCGTGACACATCAAAGGAAGCAGTTTGCGCTGCATTATTACTGTGTCATATTGATGCATTGCCACGTCAAGTAGCCGATCGCATCTCGGCACTTTTGGCGTCACACTACGTCGCCAAACCATAGGTCACATGCGCGAAACTAAAATTCGGCTTGTGGCCGTCAATCAGACCAAGATTTTCGGTTTGTATTCGACTGAGCACAGCACATTTTGCGTCACATCGTCTCGCATAAAATCTCATAAACTACTGTAACAGAACGGTGATACTGGATCTGTTTGACGACTTTTCAAGCTGTTGCAGCTTATACGAGTCACGGTATGGGCAATTTGGTATTAACTACAGGCGCAGATAGTAGATATATGTATGATAGTCGGATACTACAATTCATCGGGAACAGTATGTACATATTATAGTGTTTCCTGTTTTCTTGGTCCAAGGAACCAAGCGGCCTCCGTGTTATAATTGAACTTCTAGTTGAGGTCAACATGACAATTTGAACTCAATCACATATGTAGCTGGCAAGAACGTGTCAAGGTTGGCCTGTTGAATCTAACAACAACAATGTTTCGCATGCTCGCTGTGAGCTTCGTTACATATGCGCTGCCAGCATGTCAATGTGACATTTCACTATGTTTGCTGCTGTGTCGTGCTTTGATTGAGCACATTCGTGATCTCTTTCATTAGTTTTCTGAAATCTCGACCCCAAACTGGAGTTGAATTATAACGTGGGGTCGTTTGTTTCCTTTGCCTTGCATAAAAAGGAAATACTTACGTGGCGTCCTGTCTGTGGCGTGGTGGTGCACAGCAGGGAGGACCGCGCCAAGAAAAACGATGTCGTGAAAAGCCTTTTTCGCAAAGAATGAAGTTGAAGACATCTATGTATCACATCAAATTGTGGATTACGGTAGATGGATGAGCTGACACGACAAGCTAACCGTGAGCGTACACATGTTTAACCCATCCCAACATTTCAAAATTCAACGAGGTTCGTTAATTTGCCGCGGCCACCACCTGAAGGTTGACAGACATACAGACGTTAATTTGCGCCGCGCCATATGTGCGTTATGCGTTTTTCCTTTCCGTTTTGTTGTGTTGTTGCGATGGGAGTGGGGCCAGACCATACGTCGATAAGAACAGATCTGCCCAGTTAACCTCCAAAAAGTAAACTTACGAAGGAACAGCGTCTTTGTAAAATTGTTTCATGAACGTTCATAGCAACGGCGAATCCAGACGGTTGCACAGGGGCCATGGCTCTCCTTTGGTCACATTGGCCCCTGAAGGGGGCCACCGTTTCGGATAGAAGAGGAGAAAGAACCCCTAAGTCGCAGGTTTTATGCTCTGATCTTCAAAAGTACAAAAATTGTGCGTTTCGCGCGTCAGATACATACACCATTGATAAAATTTGGCAGTCGCTCGCGTAAAAAGTGCCGAAACACCGCGCACTACGCGCGCATGGTCACATTTTGTACACATAGCATTTGGCGCAAAATGCTAAATTCTAAACAAGCACAAGATAACAATGGCTTTTCAAAAATGAAACAAGCACTGGATAAAATGATTTTTGGATTTGGCCCCTCCCTTGGCCAAAGGTTGGATCCGCCACAGGTTCATATAGTTTCAGTTGAAGTTGTAAAAAGAACCTTGAACATATTCTGACGCGTGTCGTGCTGAAACAGACGCAGGGCTTCTGCACTGACTGAAAAGAATTTCGACCCAATGAGTTTGTTGCGGTTGTTGTCAGATACCATGTTTCAATCAGCCTGAGTTGTTAACGTGTTCCTATTATTATTTTTATGGCGAATGTTCAGAGGTGTTGAACAAAAACAACCCACAAAGTGTATGGGCAAACAATGGGCGTGTTTTTATTACCGAACTATATCTATAGACTTATGCATATTGCACACCTACATACATTGTTTGAAAATAAAATGTTAAAAATTGTATTAGGGTAGGGTCAGACACGTTACGCAGGTTCCAAATGCTGCCGCTGGCATTAAAAGGCCCAGTATCCTGTCACAAATAACGTGACATCCGAAGCAAAGCTACAGTACCAGCTGCAATTTTTGGCTGATTGAGGCCTGCGCCTGCAGAGCCTGCAGCGCCTGCAGGCTCACGAGCCTGCGCAGGCTCAATACAAAACATAGCAGCCTGCAGGCTCGGCGCAGGCTTCGCAGGCCCAGTGTATAAGCGGTCGCAGGCGCAGGCTCATGAGCCTGCAGCGCCTGCAGGCTCTGCAGGCTCGGCGGATGCACAGCTACTTTTTGTGCTTTGTGATATGATTTTAAGTCAGTTTTTCTCAGCTGTTTGAAGCATTTATACAACGTTCACGCTGAAAAAACCAAAGCGTTGAAAGAATAAGCAATAAAACTGTCGATAAGGCCACATTTTATCCAGATTCACTGTTTAATAAGAAACAAGTTCCTTTTCGCGTTTTTTGTCAAGTTTCAGCAGAAAACTATAAGAAAGGTAATCATGTACTAATAAAACATGCAACAAATATCCATATACTAATGGCTAAATACGAGATAATACGCACTCCATCCATAAAAGGAACATGACTAAATGTCACAAAAACAAGCAAGCGCAGCTGTGCATCCGCCGAGCCTGCAGGCGCTGCAGGCTCATGAGCCTGCGCCTGCGACCGCTTATACACTGGGCCTGCGAAGCCTGTGCCGAGCCTGCAGGCTCTGCAGGCTGCTATCTTTTGTATTGAGCCTGCGCAGGCTCTTGAGCCTGCAGGCGCTGCAGGCGCAGGCCTCAATCAGCCAAAAATTGCAGCTGGTACTGTACATGTACCATACATACGTTTTGAGGTGCTGTGCTGGACAGGCAGGCCCGAGAGCTCTATACAGCAAAAGGTGGAAAATCGGCTTAGAAACTTTTTACCCATGGAGCCCTAATTTGGAAACGTGCCTGTGGGAAGTATTTTGAAACACCTTGAACCGATTGCCAACATCACCGAATATTGTTACAACCGCTTTATATGCATTCCAGTTAACGTTTTCATCGGAGATTTGAACAGTTTTGAGGTAAAACCCCGAAAAAGACCGATTTGAAACCACTCCTGTGGGTAAAAAAATCAATGATCACAGGATCAATTTTTGAAAAACTTTTTTCCCCAAATAGAGCCCCGAGGGCTCCATTCCGAAACGTTTCAGAATAGACTCCCAGGGGATTCTGGTTTTGCACTGACGAAAAACTCTTGATTTTGCCAACTTTATTTGCTTTCACTAGTCAGCATCACCATACGCAATCCCAAACTGATCCGGATATGACCATTCCACTTTCAAAACAACAGCAAACCAAGAAAAATTATTATGTCTTGACTCAACAACAAGAGCACAAGCGCTCCATTGGCGGACGTGACTTCACAAAACCGATGGCCTACAAACTACAAAAAATAGAACAACAGCCTCCCACGCAGCCGAACAACAGATAACTCTGAGAAAAATCGCAGCAAAAGTGACCGCCTCGCCGCGCAAACATGGTTGCCTGCCGCACCGGACCCTTCGTGGCCCGAACCGAAGCTTCAAAGCAATTTGAATGTGGAGCGACAGGAGCGCACTTAAATAGAGCCATGGCTTCCTGAGATTGACTGCGATTCTGTTGCTGACGGTGATAAGTCCTTTGGACTCTAGGGTAACTTAGGAGAAATCGCTGAGCACTAAATTGTCAGTCATTTGGATTACTGTATGCTGTGATCCCTCCTTTGTAGCAAACCTATATGCTGATGGAGCTCAGAAATAAAAAAAAATAGACTCCCAGGGACAACATGAAAAATACGGTATGTCTGCCATAGTGTCTCACCGACGTCATATAATACTGTATCGAACAGTGACACTGCTTCACTGCCACTGGACATTGTGCAGACCACCAAACGGTAGGAACTTGAACATCCGCACAAGCATGTCACATTTTACACATCTGAACACGCTTCGTGGGCATCGATTGGGGAATCACAGACGATAATACTGTACCTATATAGTACACACGTATAGCCTCCATTCATGCGCAAAAAAATTATTGCAACACATCGTGTCCGTCATTAAACTTGGTGATCTGTCGGGTCCAAGTCACACCTCTAGTCTGGAAACTTTTTGTGTCAAATATCTTTCGAAATCTGCTGCAACACCACTGGATCTTAAAACAGCATAAAAGTTTTTTTAACTGGCTGCGAACAACGTTTACCGTACGCTGCTTCTTAGTACAGGGACAGGACTAAGACAGAACCAATCCTGACCGTATACCGATCACCAAGTTTGCTACTCGCCGACATGGTAAAACTTCGCCACACTGTAATTCTGAACACTCGGCACCCACCCACAGCATGCTTGATTCCCAGAGTGGCTCCAGAAATCAGTCAAACCGAGCGCAGTGTTCCTTGTTGCACATCACTCACACAGCGGTGCCGTGGCGTTGTATTTGATAAGAGGCATGTGACATAATCTCGACTTGTTAGTCGCCGATACCGCCTTCTCCACATGTGTACCGCCATATCTTGGGTACACGCACTTTTGTCGCAACAGCCTCTGACGAGATGTCCAACAAGACCGTTCCCGTGAATTATCTTTTTGGGTGTCACATATGCAATGACGTCTGTGGTCTGTATGTACAGTATGTTACATGTGCATGCCAGCATACACTTGCTGCAGCGTCCATACTGTAGCTTGCTGCGCTCGTTAAATTGCTTGTTTCTGCTGTCTCTATATGCGAGATGTGCCCTCGACAACCAGCTAAATTTGCCAGCTATTCAAGTTCGACGATTCCTCTTGCGCGCGAGATATGCATGTCACACACAGCCAAGGGTCAGCCAACAGCAGTGGCTGTACTTGATGCACTGTGGTAGGCACAGAGCTCACATTGAAGACGATCAGTGCATTGCTCTCTGGTATACACTGTTTGCATGCAGGCCACTGATTCCGGCAGTGCAACGAGCTTAGAGCTTTTTCATGAAGAAACACCGTCCTGCAATAAATTTTTCGATTTAAAAATGGTATAA
This sequence comes from Rhynchonema sp. JSB1_4, assembly GCA_030248065.1. NCBI lineage: Eukaryota > Metazoa > Nematoda > Chromadorea > Monhysterida > Xyalidae > Rhynchonema > Rhynchonema sp. JSB1_4. The sequence continues at coordinate 51,993 of JASAMV010005495.1, forward strand.
AGTGTTTCAAATATAGATGTGGTCATGCGTTGTCATTAGTGAATCGTACATAAATTGAATCAAGGCTTAGAATACTCCAAACATTGCATCCAACAGTCCTGCCGAGATCAGGATTTAGCCCATCGGGGCCGCGATGCAGGGAGAAGTGATCACGCAAGTTTTCGTCAAGTCTTTCATACATTTGCTGAGTGCGCTGCGGGTCGGTCGCGGGAGCGCCGTTAAAAACTGTTGCTTTGAAGAAACGGCGATTTATTGGGTTCAGTCCTCAGTTATGTACTGTAAACTGCACGCTGATTGTTCCCCATGAACTTACACGATACGGAGATAAACGGACTAACGAAATTGTTCTTTTTGGCGCGTCTCACGCAACGACACACCACGGCACTCCTTTTTGTTCTTCCACATTGGATGGATGCTTGGCGCGATGACGTTTTGTCTTCAACGTGATACATGACTACGATACATATGTACACGGTCGTGCATCCGGGCTTGGATTATGGGGAAACTCAGGAAACATCGCCTTTGTATTTTGACTGCGTATGAAGAAATTGAACGAAATTTCTTCGACCTGTGTGTTTTATGCTTAATAAACATGTCTGTGTGCCGGAGTTTTTGGTCTTTTAGGCAGTTTGGTATAGTATACTGGCGCATAAAAGTCTATCGTGCATGACCACTGCCCATGCACATGACCCAAACATCATAGTGACCCTTTTGTGTGCGTAGCAATCGCAGATAACACCCATGGACAGGCAGCTGAGCGGTCTTGCTGTAGTTTGTGGCTGGTTTGTTGTTTCGGATGTTCGAATTTGGGTGCCATCTGGACGCGGTAGCAGGGTTACAACTGAGAATCACAAGCAAAAATCGTGCTGTTTGGCATAGTTCCGGTCCCTAATGACCTCAACACCGAGAAGTGCCCAAAAGCCGCAACAAATATGCGCGCCCTATTGATTTCTCATTCGTGGTATACAACATATATGTACATAGCACACAACAGAACGTGCGTGACGCAGCGCAACTGCATGCAAGTCTATCCTGGTCTAGTCTTATTGGGCCCCGGAGGTCCGGCGGCAACATTACTTTAACTTCGACTGCAAGTTTATGGCATGCATACCCCGCAACATGTGTACACATCGCGTCAGATGCATGCGGAGTTTTCGACTGGCCCTAAACGCTTGTTTGTGGGCGCGCTTTTTGGCCAAAGATGATACAATTGCAGTTTTCTGTCTGTGTTTCTCAATGCAAGGAAGTATATATAGCAATAGTATACAAATATAGCATGACGTTGCACGTACCCACATGCCTCGAGGCTTTGTTTGTAATACTATTTTCGGCAGCACTGCCGCACACGTTGCGGTTTATTTATAAGTCAGTACATGAAATCGAAACCGGAATTTATGTCGGTGGTTCAAATATCGGTCCATTCTTCCTCCAGTACCCCATGTGTTCTTTTTGCATTCTTTGTGTTTTGGCTTAGCTGTTTCGTTAACCGTTGTAGAATTCAGACAGAATTGATTCAAAACTGTCTTGTGAAATGTTTGACGTATATTGCTTGGAATGTGTGAATCATCAGAAGTTCGTTACCGTAACCTGTTACAGCAGTCTTACATGAGTCACTTCAGACACCCGACCATGTCTTATCTGCCACCGAATTGGATTGATAAACCGGCTTGACAATTGGTCAAAAAAATTACTCAAAATGTGATCTCAAATACCTTCAATCGATCGGTCATCCCCACACCAACCGTCCCACTGCCATTGACCATGTCGCCGACGTGCCCAGCCTGACCCTCCCCATGCAGTTCCCCATCATCCTGTGCTTGCTCACCCCCTGCCTTGCCATCCAGTACTCAACCCGACGGTTGACCAGCATCAAGTCGCACAGCACCCATCCGTATGAGGTGGAATTGTCGAGCGGTCGAATCAGGGGGGAATATCTGGAGATTGGTGCTGAACCGTTCACTGTGTTCAAGGGCATACCCTACGCTCGACCACCCGTCGGCAAATACAGATTCAGGGTCAGTTTACGATGTTTCGTTGCAAAATCTCAGGGCAATTGCATCGTCTTAATTGTTCAGAGAGTCGAGAAGCCGGCACCATGGCGCGGCGTCATGAACGCGACGCAATACAAACAGGCGTGCTATCAATTCCGTACCTCGCAGCAGCACAAAGCATCCAGATATGAACGCATTCGCATTCGGACACCTGATTTCATGTCCGAAGATTGCCTGTACCTCAACGTATTTTCGCCACCACCAGTGCGTTTTAACTGTTTTCAGGATTAAATGAAACGCCAATTTTGACATCCACACAGTCTCATTTCAGTACACCAACGACACGTATCCCGTGATTGTATTCTTCCATCCTGGTGGATTCCAAATCGGATCGGCCACCGATTTCAAACAGGAACCAATCCTACTCAACTTCGTCTCACGTGGCGTTGTCGTCGTCACGGTCAATTACAGATTAGGACCTTTCGGTGAGCTCTTCTGTTTT